>APFE031118003.1:21798-40231 GCA_000404065.3 Pinus taeda
GGAATGGAGGGGAAGGGGTGGAGAGGAGAGGAGGTGGGAGGGGAGGAGGGAATATCTGGGTACCCAAGGGAGCTAAAGGGATTAGAAACCAAAAGATGCAAAGAGGTGGGGGGGGGGGATAGAAGAAGGAGGGAGATATGAGGAGGGAGAGGAGGGATATTTATGAGGAGAAGGTGAAGGAGCTGAGAAGGAGGGGGGGGAGGGTCGAGGATGGACAGGAGGAGATAGAAGAAGGACGGGATGAGGGTTTGGATTTGGTCGCTGACTTTTTCTTCTTGACCTACTCCCATTTTGGTTCCTGGTTTTCTATTTCTTCTGTTTCTTGATTTGTAGTACATCTATTTGCTAAATGAACATATTCATGGCATACCTTGCATTTGAATGGAATTTGTTCGTAGTCTAGCTGTTGAATGTGAACCCAACTATCCACTTTGATCTTGACTGCTTTCGTAAGTCCTTTCCATAGATCTACTTCTACACATATTCTCATGCAGGCATGCATGTTTTACTTTGGCTTGCTTATGATGATATATTTCCCCAATGCATTTCCTATTTCTTAACAGATTCATCTCCCCAACAATGTAGAGGAAGATGGGGAAGCCTCACCCATATTGGCATTTCATTTAGCATGTCCAACTCTGGATCAAAGTCCAGAGTCCACCTGTTGAGATAAAGCCCTCTTGAATCCATGAAATATGGCTCGTTTCTGAATATTAAATCTCTCTCCTTTTTTGTTTCAAAGTGGAGGGTAAAATAACCTCTTCCACAAAATCTGATGGAGATTTTCCCCATGATAGATGAGGCCCAATTTATTTCTACCCATTTGAGGACCGAACAGGGAGAGGGTCAAAGACCTGTAAACTGACCCACCAAACCTCTCTTAGGGATAGAGCTACGTGATGAGGAAGGGAGGGAGGAAGAATTATTTAAGGTATTTCATTGATCTTCTTAACAAACATTGATATGGACGGTCTGGGATGAGATGATCACAGGGAGGAGAGCAAAGAGGCAAAGGCTTCCGCATTTTATCCTAGCTGAGATGAAGCTTTGGAAAATGGGATAGGAATCAATGCGCTCTTAGGAGGAGGCTGTGCATGTTCCAACGTGTACCAGTTGAGGGAAACTAGCCCCGGGAGTAGGAGGCCCCGGGAGTTGAATGAAAAGTTGCGCTCAGAGATTGAATTCGTCAAGGTGGGAATAGAGCATGCACGATTTTCCTGTACCTGCTAGCAAGGCATTGTTATATCCCTTTTTATAAACCAAAACCTTAGATCATTGAGATTGTGATAAGTTATGGTTTGTTGATGATAAGTTCAAATCCTAGATTCTTAGGGTTTGGTAAATCAATGTTTATGAACAAAACCCTTGTAAAATAATATTCTATAAATGAAACCTTGGAATGTATGCTTCTTTTCAATAGAAACCCTAACTTGATCAAGATTGTTGTGTATTTATCTTTGATATTGTAATATTTGTTTCTAGGGTTTACCTAAGTAAGTATGGATATAAGTTTCAATGATGAAAACCCTATATATACATATTCCAGTAGGATAACTTGATTATCAATGTATCTAGGGTTTTTAACAAAAACCCTAGAAAAAGTCTATCTTGAAAGTATATTATCTAAGGCTTTGTAATTGGATTCTAGGGTTTATGACAAAATACTAGCAAGTTGTTGAAATATAAAGTATAAAAAGATGTAACCTTTGATGATTAAGGACCTAAATAGGTTTAGGTATCTAATATCTAAAGTTTGAATATTTTGATGACTTGATTTTAATATAGTTAATGTCATGCTTTGTATATTTGCTTTTGGTTTTACTTGATATAAAAGTTTTTCATGTACATGATGTTCAAGATGATGAAGATGTTCGTATAAGCATGATATCAAGATAACCTCGATGCCGTAAGAATGAATGAAGCCTTGAAAGGATGAAGTTTCTCCGATGTCCTGAAGCTTTTAATCTTACTAAGTTGAGAGGGAGCATGGATAGAAGAAATATTATATCTCCCAGTTAATAGGGAGGGCATAATGAGTCAGTGAATTCATTAAAGTAAGAAAGAAGCCAAATGAATGAAAGTATTATCAATAAACATTCATGAAGTTGCAAACAAAAGACTCGTGGAAATCTAAAGATGTGTTTGGTGCTGTTGAAGAAATAAAAGAAGAAGAAAACTTTCGACAAATTATGGATCACTTCATGATAGTAGCAGAGGACCTCGAAGGTTTGTGTTTACTTATATTTGAAAGTTTATTATTTACTGGGGTTGTTTTATAGAGGTAAATACTTCCATAAAAAAGTTGAACACTCTGAAAGCATGCTTGGAAAAATAGATATATCTAGTTTGATAGGGAGAGTTGAAGCATCTAATGGTGGATGCTTGGAGGACATATGGTCGGCCTATGTGTTGATGTCTAGATCCCAAAGATGGAGGGTGACATTGGTCTTGGATCTATGACCTTGGATACACACCTAGACCCTTAGGTTGATGGTTAATGAGTAAGCTTGATGGTATCTAGATTGGCTGAAAGCTTGAGTCCATCTTAGTCTCACCTGGATTGTTAAGTTATGGTATGTTCTATGCTTAGAGAAGTTTAATTCAATTTCTTCTTATTAACCACTGTTTAGAAATCACATCAACATATACTAAAATGCACATAGAACATTAATGGATCAATATAAAACAAGCCAGGACAAGAGACACCAGATGTGGCAGCTAGCCAGGGACAAACCCCAATGTGGGTAAAACCTTTGATCAATTCTTATATCATCTTCAATAGTTCAGTAGAGAGAGAAAAAGTATAAATACATAAATCTGTAATTTTATAACATCAGCAGTCTACCCTAACTAGCAAAGTCAAATATGGTTAAACAAGATGAAATTGACCTCCAATATGCTTGGTCAATTTCCCGATCATCTAGGCCTCCAACAGCAAGAAGAGGCAGCCCATAAATAGTCCGAAAAACCCAGTCAAACTATAGTCAACTGAAGTCAACTTGCTGCCACAAACTAGGGCAGTCAACGTTGGTCAAACCAGAGGTCAGAACGCCTCGGTTTGTGTGCCAAAGTTTGCGACATGCCTAAGAGAGGTAGCAATAACCAAAAGGACGATCCTAAAATGTCAACACTTGGTCAACAATGGTGAAAATGACTTGCTGCAGCCCTGGTCAAAGTCAATGCAGTCAAACAGATTTGCATCCTTCTTTTCTGCGTCCTCTAACTTCGTCCTCTTCTTTCCCACGTGCATGTGCTACTCCTTGTATATAAACCCAATCAATAAAGGAGAGAAGAATGTGTGAGATGAGATGATCAGATAATGCCTCAACCTCATATTTATATGAAACGTTGAGCATGTGTGCCACACATTTAGCTATTGGACGACCTTGAGAACTTGTCAAGTAAATACAAATAAATTCATATCTCCATAAATACTTGTTGGAATCGGATGATCGTTAGATTAATCCTACACCTCTTGACAAGAGGAATCCAAGAAAAATATCAGATATGATAAATAAGATGACCCACATGGAGTTTGGCCCTAGTTGCCAATTTTAACGCTCCCTTTCAACTAGGGAGAACTCCATTTGCTAATCCATCTGACCCTTGGTACTATCTCTGCCATCAAATGCATTGCCCTGCACTGCTCAACTTTGTTGAACTATGAATAAGAAGAAATGATCGAGGATGTATCATACCATCCTCCACTGACCCGAAGTCAGTCCCCAAGATTGTATCAAACCACTCTTATTGATCCTAGATCAATGGAGGTCATCCTAGCATAGGGAGTATGGTAGATACAATGATGCATCTATCGATAGTACTATTATGGTCCCTAACCCCATTTCCCTGCTCATTGATCAGATGAGAGGTACTTTGCATGAGTCCCTGATTGCATGGGTAGGATGCCTTGACAGGAGAACCAATCATCCTGTCTCTAAGTCGCCATGGGGTATTATAGGGGAACGCTGAACCTTTTACCCTATACATAGCGCACCACTAGGGGAGAGTGAGTCGCCTTGTGGTTGCATGTCGCTCCAAGAATTACCCCACACTGTCTGAAGCTCCCAGAGCTCAATGCATCCATCATGTAGGAAACTCATAAGAGGGTCTCTCAACGACTCCAAGTTGTTCTCAGAAAGTCAAGAATGTTACCTTTCCCAGGGGCTTCATCAAAATGTCAGTGACCTGCTCATCTGTACCGATATGTTGGAGCCTTATTTCTCCCTGCTGCACCATATCCCGGATATAGTGGTACTTGATATCGATATGCTTGAAGCGGTCATGAAATACGATATTCTCTGATAAATGAATCCTGCTCTAGTTGTCACACAGGATCAGGATAGTATCCAATGTAAATACAAACAGCTCACTGAAGAGCTTCTACAACCAGAAAACCTCACAAGAGGCCATACTTGCAACAATGTACTCTGCCTCAGCAGTGCTCAAAGCCACCTACTTCTTCTTCTTGCTCATCTAGGATATCAAGGCAGATCCCAAAGAGAAACAACACCCGAAAGTTCTCTTTCGGTCCACCACACTGCCTGCCTAATCAACATCGGTATATCCATGTAGTCTCATATATCTGACAATGTATCTCAACCCATGAGTGATTGTGCCATGAAGGTATCTCAACGAATTATTGGCACCAATCCAATGTGTGTGGTGAGGCTCAACCATATGTTGACTCAACGTGTTGACTACAAAACATATATCTAGACAGGAGTTAACTATGAACATCAATGCTCTGATGAGTTGATGATACTCAATAGCATTTTGCAAAACAGGTCCGACAACACTACCGCTTAACTTCTTGAAGTCGAGCTCCATCTGGGTAGTCATAGGCTTGGAGTCCACCATACCGTATCTCTCCAATATCCTCACCACATATTTTCCTTGAGATAGAAAAATCTCCCCTAGCTTCTTCCAGACTTCCAGTCCTAGGAAATAGTGCATTAGTCCTAGGTCCTTCATCTCAAATTTGGAAGCCAAATCCATCCTACATTTGTGAATGAGAGGGTCTACACTTGTCAGAAAGAGGTCATCAATGTACAAAATTAGTATGATAAGTTTATCATCTTCAACCTTAAAGTAAAGGTTATGGTCAAATTCACTCCTAGTGAATCCTAGCTTCATCAAGTAGCTATTTATACTGTCATATCAAGCCCTCAGGGTGCTTGCTTTAGCCCATAGAGGGCTTTCTTCAACCTGCATACGTGAGATTCTTGATCATGAATCTCAAATCCATCGGTTTGTTCCACATAGACTTCCTCTTTGATCGAACCATGCAAGAATGTGGTCTTGACATCCATTTGATGTAGGTTCCATCCTTGCAAGGCAGCAAGGGATATGATCAAGCTGATGGTGATATGTTGGGCAACAAGTGCAAATATCTGGTCATAGTCTATACCTTCTTGTTGAGAGAAGCCACGAGTGACAAAACGAGCCTTATACTTTTCAGCACTTCCATAAGCACCATGCTTTATCTTGCAAAGCCATTTTGAAGTGACAACAGTTTTGTCTTGGGCTCTAGGGACCACATCCTAGACATCATTCTTCATGATGGACTCATATTCCTCAATCACAGCATCCTTTCATACTTGATGCTTCATAGCTTTAGTGAACTATGTGGGCTCATTTTGAATGATCGTGCTCATAATGGTCAAGTATCCATGATACCTGGTTGGCTTCTTGCTTTCTCGGAAAGTAACTCTAGGTGCAATGTGTCCTTCAACATCATCAAGTGTCTCCCTAAGCCATTAGGGCCTCTTCCTAGAAGAGGAAGGCTCTTGCGGAGGGGGATCAATAGGGTGCATGGGTTGTTCCACTTTGGGCATTGTTTCATCTTTCTTTTCCTCTGGTTTGCTGGTGTCAGCTTCTCCAGATTTCCGTAGTATAGGAAGATTGTCAACTTTGCTAAGAACCATATCTTTGTCAAAGGTGACATCATGGCTAATCTCAACTTCCCTTTGACCAGCCACATAGATTCTATAGCCCTTAGTATTTTCACTATAGCCCACGAAGATTCCCTTCTTTCCAGATGCACCCAATTTATTCCTTTTCTCTTTCGGCACATGAAAATAAGCAAGACTTCCAAAAATTCTAAAATGAGATACATCAAGTTTCTTACTAGTGAACATCTATTTGGGAGTCTTGGAATCTAATGCTTGATGAGGGCATCAATTTTGAACATATATGACGATATTTGCAGCTTCGGCCCATAGAAACTTCGAAATCCTTTGATCATGGATCATGGAACAAACAACTTCCATAATCATACGATTCTTCCTTTCCACCACACCATTTTGCTCAGGAGTGTATGGTGTTGTGGTCTCCCTCTTAATTATAGCTTCCTTACAAAAGTCATGGAACTCATTGGATTCATACTCAGTCCCATTATCAGTCCTTAAGATCTTGATATTCTTCTCAGTTTGATTCTTGATCAAGGCTTTGAAGTGATAGAAGCAGGAGAAAACTTCATCCTTCTTTTTCAAGAAGTATATCCAAATCTTGTGAGAATAATCATCTGTAAAAGTGATGTAATATAAATATCCTCCCAAGGAGTTCACATGCATCATACCCGATATGTCAGAGTGAACCAATTGTAATATACGGAGGTCTTGCTATGGCTCGAGGGTAATGGTCCCCTTTTGAGCTTTCCTTTAGCACATCCCAGACATACACCTTCTTTCTCTACTTTAAACTCGGGTATCCATATCACCATTTGTCTCACATCGGGTACGGCTTTATAATGAAGGTGGGAAAACCTCCGGTACTATAGTTCAGATTGAAGAGATGTATCACAAGACATGACACCCAATGGACTTCCTCTGACTTGATATAGAGAGTCAACGCGAAACCCAAGAGTGAAAGCATCTTCAAAATTCTTTTTCCATACACGTACCTTGCCATCGATGAAGGCCACCTTGTAGCCTTTGTCTTCCATTGCCGAATTGGACACCAAGTTCTTTTTGAGATCAGGTACATATAGGACTTCTTGCAAATGAATTGTATTGCCCTGATTCAATTGAAGAGAGACATTTCCTATGACTTTCACGGGATATTTAGATTTGTCCCCAAGAATAATTTCCAGGTTGGTCTCCTGCTCTATTACATTAGAGAGAGATTCTTTGTAACCAGTGAAGTGCCTTGAGGCACCACTATGAATAAGCCAATTTCCTGACGAGTCCGGAGGAGAAGTAGTGGAGAGGGCCGATATTAGATAATATTCATCTTGCTTATTGTTAACAATGATAGATTCATACCTGGAGTTTCTTGCCTTCTTGGAAGGTTGACCACTTCCTTGATTTACAACATTCCTCTTTCCTTTTCCATTGAACCTATCCTTCCTTTGATTATTATTGGAATTTCCCTTGGAGTGATTTTGATCATCATCATGAGATGTGTCCTTTCTATCAGGATGTTCCCTCACATCGTGGCCAATTTTGTTGCAAGTGAAACATCTTCGTTTCCTTCCACCTTTTTCTCTAGCCTTTCCCTTAGATTTTTCCCTAGAATTATTTCTTCTTTTAGCATGAGAGGAGAATGTAGCGGGATTGCCTCTAAGTGCAGGAATTTCCTGCTCTTCTATCCTTGTTTCTTCTTGAATGCATCTTGTCATCAATTCCTGAAATCCTGGAATTACATTATTGTTGAGAAGAGTGGTTTTGAATATATACCATTCAGATGGGAGCCCTTCGAGAGTTGTGATGGTCAGTTCCCTATCAGGAATGACTTCCCCAATTGATAGGAGATCATTCTTGATCTCAGTGATCCTTAAGAAGTAGGCTTGCATACTTTCATCTTTGACCTTCTTAATTTCCTTCAACTTATTCTTAAGGAACAAAACTTGATTTGCATCACTAACTTTAAATAAGCTTACAAGTCTATCGTATATTTCCTTGGAGGTGGCCAGCTCGGAAACGTAGGCCACCAGGCGCTTGTCGGTAGAGTCCCAGATGATCTTCTTTGCTTTGAATTCACGCTTGGTCCACTTGTTACTTGCAACAATAGATGCATTTGATGGAGGCTCAATTATTCTGCCTCTCAAATGGTCCAACACTTCTTGCTCTTCCAATGTCAGATCGAGAGACATCTTCCATCCATGATAGTCAGACTTCTCATGGAGCTTGTCTTCAGCAGGGAAGTGTGATGAGGACCCCATGAAGTCTTTAGGATTGCTTCAACAGCCTTCGGTGATTGCTCTTTCTCTTGCTCTTTCTGGGGCTTTATCTTCACCTCAGCTTTGATACCTTGTTAAGTTATGGTATGTTCTATGCTTAGAGCAGTTTAATTCAATTTCTTGTTATTAGCTACTGTTTAGCAATCGCATTAACATATAGTAAAATGCAGATAGAACATTAATGGATCAACATAAACAAGCCAAGACAAGAGACACCAGATGTGGTGGCTAGCTAGGGACAAACCCTAATGTGGGGAAACCCTTTGATCAATTCTTCTATAATCTTCAATAGTTTAGCAGAGAGAGAAAAAGTACGAATACATAAATATGTAATTTTAGGACAATAGCAATAACCAACAAATTCAAATCTGGTCAAACAAAATGAAATTGACCTCCAATATGCTTGGTCAATTTCCCATTCATCTAGGCCTCCAACAACAATAAGAGGCAACCCATAAACAGTCTGAAAAAACCAGTTAAACTACAGTCAACTAAAGTCAACTTGCTACCACGAACTAGGGCATCCAACACTGGTCAAACTATAGGTCAAAATGCCTCAGTTTGTGTGCCAAAATATGCGTCCTCCCTAGGATAGGTACCCACACCAAAATTTCACTCCTGAAAGGTCAACGCTGGTCAAAATGACTTGTTGCATTTCGGGTCAAAGTCAACGCAGTCAAACAGATCTATGTCCTCCAACTTCATTCTCTTCTTTCCCACATGTGTGTGCTGCTCCTTGTGTGTAAACCCAATAAATAAAGGAGAGAAGAATTTGTGAGATGAGATGATCAAATAATGCCTCAACCTCACTTGTATTTATATGAAATGTTGAGCATGTGTGCCACACATTTAGTTGCTGGACGACCTTGAGAATTTGTCAAGTAAATACAAATAAATTCATATCTCCATAAATACTTGTCGGAATCGGATGATCGTTAGATCAATCCTACACCTCTTGATGAGAGGAATCCAAGAAAAATATCAGCTACCATAAATAAGATGACCCACGTGGGGTTTGGCCCTAGTTTCCAATTTTAACATGGATAGATTACCTTGGCCAGGTATCTAGTCCATAACACTGAGTGTGCTAGAATTCTTCGTAGTTCATTTCAAGATCTTCCATGTACCTTTATATATGTGTAATTATGAATACCTCCCTAGTTAAGAGGGAGTGTTGAAATGTAACTATTGTTGGTCTTCATAATTATACTTGAGTCAAGATGTAATATATTTGTCAAAATAATAATAATAATTATTATTAAGTTGAATTATTAAATCATGGGGTTCATGCTTGGGTACATAGTCAATAGGTCAAGCCTCCATTGAAGGCTTCTAGGATTTTTGAGTCAAAGTCAAAATAATTATTTGGAAGAGACCCTTCTTGGGCTCCTCAAAGTCAAGAAAGAAAATAATTATTTAGTCAAAATATCATGTTTCCTTCTCCACCTAATTTGTCTCCAAAGAGACACCAAGTTGGCCCCAAAGAGAGATCAAGTTAGCTTCAAGAAGTATTCGGCTAGCTACAAGAGGTTATATATAAATAGGTATTTGACCTAGTCAACTTATGACATGAAAACACATATTGAAGTCTGCAATTCGGATAGAAAGAGAAGTAGGAAGTAAAGAAGGGGAGGATGATGAAATATTCCGTCACATATGCTACTACAGGGTCGAGATATTTTGAGAAGTTGCAGGTCAAGATATTTTGAGAAGTTGCATGTCAAGATATTTTGAGAAGTTATAGGTCTGACAAGGCTACTCTAGGTCCGAGATTATATGAATTTCAGATGTTACAGGTCAGAGATATTTCAAGACGAAGTTACATAGGAAAATATTGTTAAAGCATATCTATTGGAGGTTGGCTTGGTGGAGAAGGAAGGTCCTTTAGTCTTGGTTGTCTCAACTCTCATTGTGATTTGAATGTACTGAAGGAAGAGTTCTTGATTGGGTTTTCCCCTACATAGGGCTTTTTCCATGGTTGTGTGCCTACATCTTGTGTCCTCCTTTGTTTATTGATTGGCATTAGTCTTGATGATAATAACAAGATAAATTGAAAGAACTAATAATTAAATATCACAAGATAATGTCATAATAATAAAAATAAATTAAAATAAGTTCTAAGTCGTTGCCCATATGGAGTTGTCAACAGTTAGAAGGAACCCAATGGTATATTTAATCTAGGGCCTTGATTGTAAAAATCATAATCATCAACCAATATATTTCATCTATTATCCTCAATATAACTAGTCTATTTTACTACAGACGCAACATTTGTAGGGAGGGGCCAAAGGACTAGGACGTTTATGCTAGAGGAAGGAAAAATAATGAGAGGCTATAGGAGGATGATGAAGGTCCCTCTTCCAAATTAAATTTATGTGATGCAAGGGGGGCGAGGTGACTCCTTGCCCTTTATCATTCTTATTATGCCAAACTCATGAGGGCCTTGTGAGCCTCAAACCACCTTGGAGGGTTCATGGTCTAGCTTTGGTGTGTTTTAGGAATGAATTTAAGGTTAATTTGTTCTTAATTTCCTTTGATTAGGCACTTGCATGCTTTTCATGGGGCCGATGATCCCCTTTTGCACTTGAGTGGGCTTAAACAAGTAAAAAAAGATACTGAAATGCGGGTTGCTAAGCAAAAATTCATTGTAGAACATATGAAATGTTTTTGGGATGCATTTCCAAATCATGAAATAACCTATAAACATTTTGGGCAATTTCTGCATTTTGGTCATTAAAGAGGGGAATGTTTTCTGTGACAATTTTTAACTAGTTTTCCACACTTTTAAATTAATTTGAGGCGTTGTAGTTTGCATGAATTTAATAATTGACATGGTACCTTTGTGTATAGGCTGCAAATGATTTTGGAAGGCATAGGTCCCGGAGAATAATGAACAATGAAGACGAGCATGACAATTTTCTTGAAAAATCCATGACAATTTCTATAGTCATCTTTGTTGAATTTTTCAACTTGAAAATATTATTATTCTTTAAATTTGTGTAGTGATTTCTTGTTCTATATTTTTAGTTGCATAATAATATCTTATCGACTTACGTTCTTACCTTGCACTAATGCTTTGATTGAAGGTTTGGGCTTGGCTATAGGCCCCGTGTTAGAAGATATGCACATGGAATAAGAAGACACATTACTATTGGAAAAGGTTTGTGCTTATTTGGTGTTCATGTTTCATGAGACATTTATGAAACAATGGTTTTGATAGGAAGACTCTGTCTTAGTTTAAACATTTCAGAAGTCCATGTAATTTTTGGTGATTTTTATTTTTTCTTTCTTGATTCTAATCAATCTATTGCTTATTTCTATCTTTAGGATATGGATTTGTTTATTTTGTGCCAAAAATTTTCCATTTTCTATTAACATTGTTCAATTTTATTATATTAGCAAAGAGGCACATCCAAAAGCATGTTGAAATTCTAGCTTTGTGTTGGATCAATGAAGAAACACACACAAAACAAAAATGAAGGTCTATCATATATGTTGTTATAATATAAATATGTATTATATAAGTTGCTAGGTATGATATTAATTATTAAGCCCTTATTATATTAATTGATAAGTAAGCTCTTTTCCAACAGTCACTGGCTGACTAACCATTTAATCTCTATTTCTGCATTCACAATTGTACTTGTACTGATCATCTTCTAATCATTTTTTCCAATATTACATTTACAATGTGTTTTCATCCAGACCCCCACTTCATGTGATAAAGTTTTTACACAAGACCTTGGAGGAACTAAGAGGAGCTACCCATTTTCACCATGGTAGCTCTTTCTCCCACTTTAGGCTTGGTCTTCTCTAGCACAAGTAGGGTATTCCTAAGATAGGAGTACTAAAGCTTATGCACTTTGGGCTCAAGGTGAAATGGAGAAATAACTTTAGCAAACAAAAATCGTAATATAGGTTTTTATGAAGTGATGGGTGGACTGAGGTTAGTGCTAGTCCAAAATAGGGTAAATGAATTTAAGAGAGATCAAACTATAACATTATTTGCTTCAATTTTTCATGTTTACATGCAAACTATAATTATAATTTGAAAATTATAGTCAATGCTTTCAAAAAGTAAATATTTATCACAAATGGTTCTAGAAGATCCTTACTCAGTAAATAAGAAAAACATATTCTTTTAGATATATGTAACAAGAAAATTTTCTATTCTAAGTACACATGAAGTACTTAAACTATTTTCAAATTACTCGAAGTATATTTTTTTGTCTTTCCTTTTTCGTTAGCATATGGAATATTAAGAAAACTTGCAAAATTGGAACAACTCTATTTCTATACACATTCTCAATAAAATACTTAGCTTAACACAGATCCTCAAATACAATTTTTTTAGTATACCAACTTGTCAAATTTGATTTTGGAAAATAATACTAGAGCTGTGACCCTCCTCCCAACCTCGAGTCTTCTTTCCAAATGAGTCCCCCTAAGCTTCAATGGTTTGCCAAGCAAAAAGACTCATTATTTTTTTTTCTCTTTTTGGCTTTTGTACCTCCTCATATGTGTTACCTATCCTCATGAGTCCATTGTAGTATAAGACAAAATATACCCTTTTTAGGATTTTGTTGTTAGTTAGTAACTACCTCCTCCCTTATCCATTAGGTGAAATACAATTACTTTTCTCATTAATGAGCTCCACTCCCCCTAACTCCTAAGACAACTCCTTGTCTATTTGTGGGAGTTATTGATCAATTATTTTCCATGATTTAATAATCTAATCCATGAATTATATGCTTAGGTCTTACATCATCCAAGGGTGAAAAAATCCAAATCATTTTATTGTAACCCATTAACTTCTGTTTAGCCATTTTCAACTTCAACATGATCTTCCAGATTCTTTTATTAATAACTTAAAAACATATTTATATACAATAACTATCAACAACAAAGTGTTTATGTTGCTAATATACCAATTTCAATTAAGTCTTAAAGCTTTAACATCATTGTACTTGACATATACAAATTCACAATTATAACTAAGTTTGGGGATATCACATTCTCCCCCACTTGAGTTTGACACTATCCTGGTGTACTACTTTTGATTTCAAATCAGACTCAAAACAAATATGGATATTCTTCTTTAAAAGAGTCTTCCACTTCCCAAGTTTCCTCCTCTAGGATGAAATGTTTCCACTATACTTTGACTTGGGCTACAACTCTATTCCAGATTGTGACTTTCCTCCAATGTAGTATGCATAGTTGTTCTACCAAGAACTCACGCTTAGATTATACTTGTACCACATTCCAATCGATAATGTGAGTTAGATCATGTACATTGTTTTTAAGAAAATGCACATGAAAAATGTCGTGAACTTGTATGCTTGTTGACAAAGCAAGCTAATAGAAATTGTACCTATCCTTGCTAACGCTTCACAGGGTCCACAAAATCTGGGAGAAAACTTGGCACAACTACCAAGTATAAGAGTACTTTTCTTAGGTTTCACTTTAAGATAAACATGGTCACCAACATTAAACTCTTTTTGAAATATCTTTAAATTTACATAACTTTTCTGTCGGTCCTAATTTGTTTTCAGATTCTATTTCAACTATATGACTATTTCCTCCATTTCTCTCAACATATTTGGTCCTAAAACCAATTTGTCTTCAATATGATCCCAATTTAAATGTATTTTACACTGCCTTTCATACATTACCTCAAAAGGGCTCATATTTATGGATGTTTGATAATGATTATTGTAAGAAAATTCAATTAAATGCAAATAATCTTCCAACTTAGTGGGTCCATCCCTAACATACATTCCCAACATGTCCTCCAAAATTTGATTGGTCCTTTCTATTTAACCATTTGTCTAGGGATGATAAGCTATGCTAAAGTTCAGTTTCATACCCATGCCTTCAAACAAACCTTTCCAAAACTTAGAGATAAATTTCACATCACGATATGAAATTACAGTCTTAGGCATACCTTGTAATATAGAGATATCTCTCATGGATATCTCTACTATATTAATGACCTTGAAAGTAGATTTTATAGGTATGAAATTTGCTGCCTTACTAAGTTTTTTTATTACAACCATTATAGAGTCATGTATTTTTATGGTATTTGGAAAATCGATGAAAAAATCCATGGAGGTTACCTCCTATTTCCACTTTGAAATGGGAAAAGGATATAATAACCCAACACGAGATTGATGGGAAGCTTTACTACATATTTTTCTATTTTGGACTTCATATTAGGCCAATAGAAATCCTTTCTTAACATTTTTATTAATTTTTGAGAGCCAATATTTCCAAAAATAGGATTTTTATGTAATTCATCAAGGATAAACAATTTTATATTTGGATTTTTAGGTATTGTTATCGCAATAAACTTCATTTTTCAACTTTTTTAGAAAATGCTGACGGTTGTGGTGTCAAAATTTAAATTGTAATAAATAGGGAAAATTTCTTGATAGCAGGGATGTCAACATTTTTTAGAAATCCAATTAAATAAGCAGAGAATTTTGCAGTCATCTTCCAAGCAACAAAAGGATTTAAAGCCTACATTGGACCCTCTCCATTATAAAGTGCTCTGAACAAGCTTTCCAACAATATGTGTAAGTCCAAAACTGGACTCCTGGATCAAAAGATATGGTCTGTTGAAGTTTTAAGGATTGAAGCATTAGGAAGGAAAGCATATTGGCGATCGCATATCGGAGGTCTATCATATCAGTAATTGCATATCGAAGGTGTAGAGATATTTGTGATCGCATATCAGACGTACAAAGATATTGACAATCACATATCAAAGGCCCTGCATATCGAAGCATTGACACATCAGAAGGTCAGTGAATTAGAACTTCTTAAGGTGACAACCTTTAAAAAGTTGCGATATTCATAATGTGTCGATAGTGTTAAAAACTATCAGGGAACACCAATAAAAGTTAACAAAGGATTTCATCGTAAAACCAAAGGTGGACACTTGGTAGCATATGATTGGTTTTGATAAAGCTACAGTGGCATTTGACGTCAGCGTGACGTGGAGGTACGACATGACACGTGGAAAAAAGTTTTGGCATTTTGAGGGACGTCAGGGGAAAAATCTGGGTGACACGTGTCACTACTCATGAGGTGCCACATGGAGTGATGACGCCACATTGGAGGACGACATATTGGAGGTTGAGAATGTCGACACTTTATAAAATTTGGTAATTGGAAACTTATGATAAGGGGGCTCTGATATTGGGATGGCACATGGTCAAGATGAACTTAAAGAACCAAAGGCGCTAAGCACTTAATAAAGGAAAATGGCTCCCGACAGGAGCAAAATGCCCTAGAACCTTAAAAGCTACGCAACAGGTCACAACTCTCAGTCTTATGATGAGAAGTGCGGGAAGGGCTAAGCAGAAGGATCCAAGATGAAATCAAAAACTCATAGAAGTTACGGTACAAAGGGGGCTCTGAGATGGCATTAAGATGATGGCTACTAGACCAGTCATATGAGAAAGAAAATGCTAAAGGAGCTAAGCGCTAAGGGACTAAGAAGTATCAGAGCATTGCAACGATTTGTAATTTCTGCAATAATACAATATAGAGTGTTAAAGACGTATGGGTCGACAACTGCAAGATTGTGTGCAGGAACAAAGGAGTTGGTAGTTTGAAAGGGAAACTAACAGGTTTTGTGAAAACAACTTCAACCACTCTAGATTCCAAGGTAGAGGATCATCATTAATGAATCAATTTCTAGATTTGAAGGCTAAATATTTTCTAGCAAAATTGAAGAAAAAAAAGGAGCAGTACTGATGGATTTTTGGAGAGGGACCTATTATGCTAGGAGAGATGCTAAACTACATTTTAGGGACCTGTTCTACTTTCAAGGGAGGAAGTTGACCAATTTTTTTTTTTTTTTTTTTGCCTAAATACAAGCATATTTTCCTATAGTTATTCTAGGAAATACAAAATATTTTTAAGTTTATCTTTTCATTACATGAACTTGAAAGATATTTAAAATATCTCAGTTTTTGTAATTATGTGATGACTATTATTTTGCAAAATGTTCTGCAACCACTATATAAATAGTTTATGAATATTTAATGAGGTTGGATTTTATTGGAAAAACACTTGTAGTCTAAATATATTTGAGCAACCTTAAATGTATTCACAATGTTTAATGAGCAGTTAGTAGGAAATTCATGTGTTACTGTTATATGGAATTTATACCTATGAATAAGTACATCTTCCCTAAGTGGGTAGTTACACTTAAAACAACAAAAGGAAAGTGGTTTAACTTTTTCCTACAATAGATAGATGCGATGAAGGAGCCTACTAGTGATCTTTCGCTTCCTTTGATCTCCTTTGAATTGCTCCTGTCACTCCTGCTCAAACTGAATTTTCTCAATTGGTACTTGCCAACATAAACATAAGACAAAAACGATCAAAGCATATGATCTATCTACTATAAACAAATGGAATCGACAACATTTGAACATATATTCATCATAGATATAAACAAGAATATGGGAAAAGGAACAAACAACTTTATTGATTGATAGAAGGAGGATTTCCACCCAATGTGGTTCGATCTCGTGTCACTCATCCAACTTAGTCCAAATCCTCATCACACCAATAGCACATCAATCCAGTAGAATAACATTACTTGACAATGATTTCAAGTCTCAAACCAACAGTATTTCACTACAATATCCAAATTTCAGCCCCTTATCAATATGATGAGTGGTCAATTTATAGGGAAATGCAAGTGGTTTTGTCATAAATTGGGCATTGAATGGTTTTCCAAAATTGGAGTTAGTTCCCATGGAGAAAGGGATGAGAGGATAGAGGGATAATTGATCCATAGCCTATCCAAATTCAAGCTCATAGGATGAAATAAGAGCTCGACATCCTTCTAGAATGCTATAGAATCAAGGAATATTCCCAAAATCCTATGCCAATTTCGCTCATTCTTGCCCAACGCAGGTCAAAGTGGGCCTAAGTGCACTACAAAGCAGGCCTAAATGGGCCTACCTACTCTGTAGCGTAGTTACCCCTGACCAAGGCTACACTGGGTCCCAAGGAGGCATTTCAGCAGGGTTTCAAGCTAGGAAACTTTCATGGATGGAAGCATTCAATTTGATGAATTGTCTAGGGAATGTAGCAATTGAATTAGGGTTTGATGAACCTTAATTTTACTGATCTGATCGTTAGGAGTGATGTGCCCAATAGACTTGTAACAGTTGCCCCCTAAAGCATGAAGTTGAAAATGATAATGTTAAGTGATATTCTTTATGATGTCATGAGGAGGATCTGAAGTGAACGATGACCTACATCAATTACAATACATAATATCATGATATCTTTGAATTTTTCATGAATTGCTAAGGGAAGGCATACCCATACTCAACATATAAAATTTTCATTACATGTACATAAATCATATAGTCATCTATAGATATAGACCCATGATAAGATGACCATCTGTGTAAAGCCATCGTACATATGATTTAGTACTCAGTTGAATTCACAGCCCGAATGGATGAAACTAGATCCTGGGTCTTCTATCTTGTCCAATCATTCGCTCAAGTACGAGTCTAACCATGTGAAAATGTGATCTGAGGTCGAACATGGGAAGACACCGTCAAATTACCAGCCAATGATGTAAGCTGTTAATAGACGCGAGAGAAATCATCAATAATGATAATGATTCTCAAGGTACTACAATACATTCTGCATGGTGTGAATAGATGTTTTAATGTCGAACACCATACAAAGTCTTTTGGTTGAAGGCCTGTGATGTCAACCTTCACCGAAAGCGAGAAACTTGCCATTGATGTATGCAAGCCTCAAGGTACTAGAAGGGTGTTTCTAAGCCAACTTCCTGGATAATGTGTTGATGTTGACAAGAAGCCACTCATTGCATGAGGTTCTTTATGTATCCCCCATCAATGACATGAAACGAGTGTAATGATTTTGAAGACAGAATATGACTGACAACACAATGTTCAAGAATTGCAGTCATAAAAATGAAGGTTAATGTTATGAAACCAACTCAAGAAAAAGATAGAAAAGGTAGATCAGTCGCCTTAGAATTCAGCATCTTCGAGGGGGCAACCTCCTTTACATTACATAAATGAACAATTATTCGATGATTCAAATGACAAAATATCCTTTCTATATATAGGAGTCTAAGGAGTCACAATATAACCCAACTGACCTAACAATAATAATATAAAGCCACAAAAATAACAATAGAGGGATTCTATGGGGCATAGTACTAACAATATGGGGACAATAGGG
>APFE031118003.1:76378-105143 GCA_000404065.3 Pinus taeda
TGATCCATATGTCTAAAAATAGACATAGTCTAAAAATAGACTTGCGCCAAAAATAGCCTGCGGCCCACTTAGTGAAGGCGACTCTTTTCACTAAGCTCCATCATCTTGTTGCAATCTCAACAAAAAAAAAAGTGATTTGGGACAGGGATTATGGAGTTAAGCTACAATGCAAGAAGAAATGGCATTGCACGTAGAGCTTGTGTGTCGAAATGGGATTCACGCTTTGCAGAAAACATCCTAGCTTTTCATTCAACATTTTGGATGCGGTTTGCTGCAAGGACTAAATTCTGTGAATCCTAGGATGACAAGGAATATTTTGAGGAATTTGCATCTTCACTTGTGAACATGGTGGGCCGATTTGTCCAAAAAACAACGGTATGATTGCCTGATGGGACGAAATTGAGTTTGCAACAGATGTTTTGAAGGCAATTTTAAAGCCAATAACTGAGGTGGATGAAGGGATTGCTTGGCCTGCAAAAGGACCTAGAAAGTATGAATTTGATGCGCAGGGGAATAGTACAGAGAGAAAAAGAAGGTTAGTTGGATGAAGGTTTTCTTTCAGAAGTCAAGGTAATGTCTGATGGTGCTAAGCCCGATTTGGTTGCAGTTTTGCAAATAGCTCACAAAATTCTAGGTAAAAGTGGCAGTCAAAGAACATCCAAAGAGGAACAAGAACAATAGGTTGATCAACCAACTCCAAAATTTGTGTAGGTAGGTGAAAGGTGGTAGTCAAAAGGAAGATTTTGTGGAATATGGTTCCACACTTAAAGGAGCAGATACAATGATGTTAATCCACTTGGAAAACTTTCACTTAATTTGGGTTTTCAAAAGCTATTTCTCATGGTTCTCAAGATAGTTTGGGGTTTTAGTTGCAAATTAGTTTATAATATTGTTTTACGATAGGATTTTATTATTAATTTTATTTTATTTTTTATTTTTTTATTTCCTATTTCCTATGTTGAGGAAATCAAAATATATTTGTAATTTAGTATATATAGGATTATTTTTAAAATATAGAGGTTCGATTTTTGCAATAGAGAGAGGCTGCTTGGGATTGTGTAAAGTTTTTCTTGAATATTATTTTAATAAAGAAGTTTCTGCCCTTTAGACCTAGGATCCATCACGGTGTTTAATGTCTATTATGTTTTTCCTATAATTCACTTACATATTTTGTTTTTCTACCTTGTTACATCATTATCTAAGACATGTGTTAGGAATTCATCTATACACGATGCTCCTTTCATGATGATTTTTTTGTTAAATGTAGTGGTTGTCTTTGCATCATCCATCCTCTATTAGATGCTTTGCAGAGTAACCCTGTGTTTCTCTTTCGTCTAACACTGCTATTGTAGATCCATCCCCTGTTTGATGCCTACAGGGCAGTGGGCTTTCTCCCCTATTCTTCTCACATTTGCAATCTTTTATCTGGCTAAACATTGCACTTACTTTGCCCCAAGTTTTCTGGTAGAAACTGGCATTGAATCCATAGCCCAATGGTCCTTTTTCTTGTTGTTTTCGACCCAAAAACCTTTCAAAAAAATCCTTGCGCTCCATAGCTAGCCTAAGATTCAATTATGACAACCACATTTCATTGGAAAAGAGAGAGCCCTCTCTGGTCTGATAGGGCTAGATGCCAGATCAAAAGCTTGGTCTATGGTTACCTCAGAGTTGCCTCTTCTCAGCCTTGAGGTTCATTCTGTGTGCTAACATATTGGTGTTGTTGCCGGGGACGAGGTGACAGATCTTCTCAGGGAAAGATCGTTCAAGTTGCAAATTTGGTTGTTGATGGTGGACAGTAGTCAGATCCCAAGCTTCAAAGTTTCAAAGTGACTTCACTACCAATGAAACCATAATCCATATTTCAAAACATTGATGGTAATCACCGATGACAGGGTATGTAGCAAATCCGTTATCTAGTGAAATGTTATTGACTTTAAGGGACGAGTTAGCTAAATTTCTGATTGATTAGAATTTCTCACCATCAGTGTTTCTTTGTTTGAAATCTAGCCAACTCACACCTAAAAGTAAATATTTTTTTTTCTAGGCTTAGTTGTTGAAAGATTAGAAAATGAAATTGAACTATTGGATGTTGAAATTAAATCACATGAATTCCGAGATCCCAAAACATTTTTCGAAACTCTCCCTCCTTCAAAACAAGAAACAATAGGGCTGTTCGTGGATGTTTGCATTAATAATTGCAGCTAGAAGCATGTATTGAGGAGTTGGGGCAGCAAATAGAGTCTGGTTTCTTCGATCCTATTGTTGCATATATAGAGTATTTTTTAAGTTTGAATGATAAGTCAGATTGTCTTTTACACAACCAGACTCATTTTGTGCATGTGTGGCTGTCAGCATTTCCAGTTGTGTCTTGGTTCAAGCACTTCCAAGTAACATCCTTGTCACAGTTACTTGACTAGTTGATCTGGCATTACAACATCACTTGATCTATTGATTTTGCTACAAATTAGGGTAGGTTTATGCATAGATAAGTTGCCCAAGGCAGCACTTTGCTTTTGTTATTTGTTTATGTATAGGTTGTAGTGTATCTATATTTTTGGTTGGTATAAGTTGTTCATATTTGCAACTATTTGTGACCGTATTGCCCAATGGATGAGGCACTTGGTACTATGTTATCACCTAGATTGACCTCAGGTTGAAGGGAGGCAATGCCAAGGTAACCACAAACCAAGCTTAGCCAAGTAGTTATCCCTACTAGGCCGAGAGAGGGCT
Source organism: Pinus taeda (assembly GCA_000404065.3). Classification (NCBI taxonomy): domain Eukaryota; kingdom Viridiplantae; phylum Streptophyta; class Pinopsida; order Pinales; family Pinaceae; genus Pinus; species Pinus taeda. The sequence continues at coordinate 79,109 of APFE031118003.1, forward strand.
CTCTCCTTATGGATCTCAGTCAATGTGACTAGATCAGGTAAAGGATTTTAGGCTAGGTATAGTAGTTTGAGAGTTTTGTATGGATTTTGTAGAGGTTTTGCTGGATCAGGAGGAATTGGGCAGTTTAGGTCTAGGAAATTAGGTTAGAAATGTAGGGTGTTCTATGGGGAAAGGTAGGCATAGGATTTAGCACTTTAGGGCTTGATGACGTGAGATGTTTAAGATTTGTGAGAAGCTAAGAAGGGCATGTGAGAATCATGGATCCTTCTTAAACAATAGACAACATATAAATGTGAATATTTACCCAAAGCAAAGCAGTGTTGTCATGGATTCTGCCTATCAACTTGAAAACATTCGCTAAGAAGCAATGGAATGATTAATGAAACATACAAAACATTCTAACATATGATCATAACAGAATAAACTGTACTAAAAATCCATACCACATGGATCCCATAAAATAGCTGCAATTCTTATTAGTCTCCTGCCAAACTGCTTACAAAGATGTACAATCAAGGTCTGAGCATCTAACTGAGTCCAACCTCTCACAAAGAGAAATAAGAAGAAGATATAGACATGATTTAAACCTACTCCCATCCTTAGGGATCAAATCCCCAAGATGAAGAGCTAATGTAACTAATACTGAACAAGAAACAAGAATATAGGCATCATTAACAACTTGCCTCTAAAAGTGAAAAACTGATTCATTTGGGCTCAAACTAATTCCTAAGCAATGAATCGACCTTCTATTACTATTTATCCATCATATTTACAAGACATGACATTAATTACATAGGTAAATCATCCACCATGAGAGAGAATCCATGATTATAGTCAAAAACTGGAAAAATAGCAACCCTGAGCAAAAACTGTGAAAAGCGCAATGCTAATTTCTGGTCCTTTTTGGAGGCCTTCCCGGCATCCACATTGAGCCCATTATAGCTAATTGGAAAGGTCATCAAGTCTATTTCCAACACAATTGAATTTCTGCATTTGAAGCTCATTTGATTCCTCAAAACTTGATTCTCCCATGACTTCTTCTGTGTGTCCAAAAAGTGGCGAAAAGGTCATTTTTAGGGTGTTTTTGACCTTTTGATGGACCAATTATGCCCCAAAACTTCTGAAACTTGCTAGGGTGCATGTCCTCATCATTATGAATCCAAAAATACAAGCCATTTCTTCAAAGGGTGCCCCTAGGAAAATCTGCGTTGCACTTTTAGGCAATTTTTCTGTGTAATAAAATTCAAAATTGCAAATGACAAAATTTGTTCAAAACTTGCCTAAAATTTGTGTGAAGGACCACCATCATGTGCTTTGCTGAGCCAAAGAGGCTTCAGCCAACGTTCTAAGTCTATCCTCCTCTTTCTTTCCTTTCAAGGCCCACCTTACCCTAGCCATCAATCTCTTGACCCTCACATTGCAAATCTTGTTTTGGGTCCTATAATGATAGGCTATGTGTCTGATGATCTGATTATCCCTGTTGGCCTTCCATAGGAGCTTCTCAAGGTGCAAGTTTACTCTCTCCAGCCACGTCTCCCTATCATTTTCAATCTCTTGCTCAATAGGGGTCAGAGTAACTTGTGCCTCTTTGCCACTTTGTTGTTTCATCTTGAGCATTTCTAGGTCCATGAGGACTTGTTTGTCACTCAATTGCTTGTTTTCTTGCTCCAAATATGTGATGACATATTTGGCCCTCTCCAAATTGTCTGCCAAAGCTTGCACTTGAGCTTCACTTTCCTATATGATGATGTCTTTGATGGTTTCTTGATCCCGAGTCTCTAAAGCAATGGTCTGAATATCATGCTGCTCAAACTCATCATGCTTTACTAGATCAAAGTTTCTTTCCTCGTCATCATCAAGGTCTTCCTCCTACACCTTTTCCTTCTCTTTGTACAGCTATTGTACCTGTACCTATTGTTTTGATGAAGAAGGCAAAGCCCCTTCCACATCTTGTGGAGTTAGCATTTACCTATAAGCTGATGAAGAAGGCAAGGCCCCTTCCACATCTCGTGGAGAAAACACTTGCCTATCTGCTACAAATAATCTCCTAGTGCCCCTCTAATATGTCATGAAAATGGGCACTTCAGTAGTTCCTATATCTTTGGCCTCCTCATTTATTTTAGATGGGCTAGAAGATCCTCCTGCTTCTTGAGGCACTGGTGAAGGAATTTGAGGACCTCTGAAGATCTCATCAGAAATGAAGGTCTCCCAAGGGATTTTAAGGAGATTAAGATGATGAAGCACAATGATCTTGATCAGGGAGTAATGATAAAGGCTGGTGATCCGCTGAGGGTAAGGATTCCCGCGGACAATAAAATCCATCTTCTCAATACTCTTGAACACATAATAAGGGATGTTTAACATCCTCACCCTTATAAAATGCATGAAGAGAATGATATGATAATTATATAGCCTAGAGAATTGATCCTCACAAGTGAAATACTTCATGATGATCTTCATCATGGGGACATACTTTTTCTAAGGAAACTTGAAAGGAAATAGTCCCTTCACCTGATTTCTGTACTAAGGTTTGATATAGGGTTCATAATAGTACTCATCTAGATCCTAGTGCTTGAACCACTTCTCCCCTACATTAGGAATCTTGGTGGCATCTGAAATAATGGAAGAAGAAGTGGTGAAAGTTACCCCAGCAAGAGTCACTCTATTTTCACGAAGATGTGCTGCAAAAATCCTAGTGAGCTCCGGGTGATATTGCACTCTCTCAACCTGTTCACAGAATTCATAGCAGCCACTTTTTAGTACTTGAAGCATGTGACAGGCAACTCGGAGGCCTGCAATTCCCTAAGGTTTGATGGCTCTTCTCTGATTATCCTCCCTCCCTTATGTGGTTTTCTTGGTTGCATGGCTCCATTAGCTAAGGTATTTCTAGCTGTGTTCTCCTCCTCATAATCTTGGTCTTCAAGGTCCATGTGTGCAAGGTTGAGGTGTATGGAAATGAGAAATTAGGGGATGGAAAATGGTCTTGCAACTAGGAAATTAGAAAAAGGACTTTGTGCCTTGAGTTCTTGGGAAAAGAGACAGAAGGGAATGTGAAGGAATAGTGGGAAAGAGGGAAAATGAATAGGGTGATTTTATGATTGTAGGGTTGGGTGTTGAGAGGAGTAGGAAGGAGTTAGGGTTTAGGTAGAATTAGGGAAAATTTTAGGAGTTTTAAGGTTTCAATATTACAATGACCAATGATGCTTGCAAAATAGATTTAGCAACCAAAAACCAAGATGAAGGACCTGTACTTACTTTTATAAAGGAGAGAAAAGCAAATTTGTGATCTTTTGGATGCTTTGGAGGTTTTTTGGCCACTTTTGGGAAAAGTGCAGTGCCTTCACTCAGGAGCACAACGCCATGACAAAAGTGCAACGTCCGTTCAAATTTGCACTAGAAAAAATGGAGAAAAGTGTAGCGCTAATTGAAAAACTCAGCGCCTCCCTCTATAAGCGCATTGTCACTCTGTCTCGGCCAAAAGTGCAGTGCCCTTCGACTAAAAGTGCAAAGCCAGACTTTTTTTGCTTAAACTCACTTAAAACTCGATTTTCTTCCTTCTCCCTTTCACTTTCTTGCTTGGAAAATGAAGACAATGAAATTTGAAAATGAAGTATGAAGGTTTAAATAGAGGAAGATTTTAATTTTTTCACTTGAAAAACCCACTTTTCAATGTTTCTAGTTCTTTTTCAAAACTCAGTTTTAATGCCTTTTCTTCTTGTATCTTTGCAGGCAGATAAATGCTCAATTTGGCTTGAATTTTGCAGTGTTTTTTTGTCTTGCAGCAAGGAGAAATTGTTTGATGTAGCTGGAATCACTTATTACATATAGGAACTTAAAATTACATATGAAATACAAAATAAACTAAAATACTCCGTTTTCACCTCAAAATCATGTTTTGAGGTGAAAATTACATTAGGTTTAAAAGATAATAATTTCAATAACTATGTCTTACAAGCCATCAAGCTTGATTTATTGATCATTCTAGTACCCTTGTTGACCTTTATTTACACTTTGAGATCAGTTTCTTGTCCTTGGTGATGAAACCCTAGACCTAATGAAATCATGCCCCATGACCTAATGAAATGAACTGTAGATTAATTGTGAAACATGACTGAAGACATTTTGAAGAATGATAGAAAGTATAGTCTATGAGGGAAAGATTTTATGAAGAGAAAACAACCATCAGTGGATCAGTATATCATGACCTAATGGTATGATGTAAAATTTTCAGTATGGGACTCCTAAAATGCATATGCAAAGAGTGAATTTTGATCCTTGATGGAAGTATGCAGATACTGACACTAACACAGTCTACCCATACAATTGGTGAAAGTGGATTTGGGTTTTCTGTACAAGCCATAAAAATTGATTGCTATGTGAGATCAATGGGGATTAGCGGCATAACCTCAGTGTTACTATCAACTTCAGAATTGTTGGTAATCCTCCTTAAATCAAATGAGGTGGAGGAAATCATGTTGCAAGTCCCTACTCTTGCCAATTCCGCCAAATTAGATGGTGACGATAGCGTAAAAGTACCCATTAGGGAAGGATCTTTAAAGCTACCTACACCAACACTTTGAAGTGATAATGGGGTCTGTGTACCAATGGAATGCTTCCCATAGCCTGAGAACTAGATGAAAAGAAGGCAAGCTGATCGATAACTGTGATTCCACACTTATGAGGGAATGCAATAATATTAAGGTACGTGGAAACCACAACAGCCATAGCATATACCCATGGCCTTCCCATTAAAATGTTGTAGTCAAGGGGTCCGTCAACTACCTCAACCTCAACAATAATTGTTTTCCCCCCTAGTTCATTTTGCAGGTTACTCAAAATCCCACAAGGAGCATATGTTCGTTTGTCAAAGGATTTTAACGTGGTTGGTGATCGTGACAACGATGGTGAACCAAGTGTTTTCCAGTGGCTCATTGACATAATGCAAGTAGATGCCCCTTGGTCAATAATAGTTTGGTGAACATTATTATTGAGAGAATTTGCTTGAATTAAGAAAGCTAATTGCGGCAGTAACTATGGTGTATATCCCGCATGGTTAAAAACCACAAGATTGGAATCCGTAGGTTCTATTCCACCAATTTCTGACGGTAAAGCCTGCTTCTGGAAGGGAAAATATTGTAACACCTTGAGTGTCGACATAGCAGAAGGTGATTGAGCAAGATATTCAACTATGTTATAGTTTTGAGCTGCTCGAGTTCGAGGGTTAAATGTCAATTTACGCACAACACCCTTTGGTGGTTTTATTGCCAATTCTGGTGCAATAGGTGGTGAAATATTTTTAGATGAAGTCAAAGTCGAAGGATTAGGTTGATCGGTGGCCTGATTATTCGACGATGATGATAGAAATCCATAATCTTTATTTCTCATTGACACCAAAACTTCGTTTTGTGGCTTTGTAATGGATAACATAAGTACTTGGAATGTGGAAGCATGGTCTGTCGCAACCAAATGTGTCTCCAGTTTTGGAAACGGATCAGTGAACACTGCAGATGTGTTATAATTCTTTAGAAGTTTAGAGAATTTGAGCAGTGTGGACAATCTCTTATAAAATGCTCATCATTACAGATTAGACATGGATAATGAGGTTTCCTTGCCAAAGTAGAGGAATCATATGATTTCTCTTGAGGGGAATTATCTTATTTTTTCCTGTTTTTCCCCTTCTTCTTGCCTCCTAGTTGCTTTTGATTTTTTGCCTTTGTCAGATGACACGACATTGACTTTGAAAGCAAGATTTTTTTCTGATGCATTAGTAGTTTGATTGGAAATCGCAAGAGTTTGACCAGATGGTCTCCCTATCATTTGTGTGCTCGAAGAACCGATCACACCGTTACCGGCATGAGAGTCCTTACTTGATTGTGGAGGAGGAGGAATAGTGAAAGCTAGTTGGGGTGCATTGGGAATATTGTCGTAGAGCATGCCAGATTGTGTATAGATCAAATCCAAATATTGGGCATGATCAATTACTTTCTCTTCTGTGACAACTCCACCTTTCACCACATCCTCGGTGATTGATTGGAACAAGGATTTTATGAACCACTCAGCCAAAAGCTGATTAGGAACATAAGTCTTAATCATTCGACGCCGCCGCCGCCACTCATGAATATGATTTGATATATGAGTAGCAACAATTTATTTAAAGTTGGTTAGGAGTTTCGTTCCAGTCTTGTATTTGATAGGTAATTGGAAGTGGGTCAAGAATGTGGTTGATGAAGTCATAAAGTTGTTGAAAGAAGCTCATGGTAACTCAATGTACCACTTTGCAGTCGGACTAGTAAGCGTTCTTTGGAAAATACAGAGTCTAACCGAGTCATCATTTAAGGAGTTTGATGAACACCACAAATGAAAGGTCATGACATGATTTGATGGGTCTTCTCCAGGATTTCCATTGAATTTCGGAATGTCAAAAGGTAACTTATGTGGAATTACCAGCCACCAAGGTGCATATAAGATTGGATCATTAATGAGTCGGTTTAAATCTAGTAATTATAGAGTTGCTATAAATGGCAACTGTCGATTCAAGTCAGGTTGAGCATACCCAGGATATGATGAAATTTCTTGAGAAATAGGTCTTTGTATACCAACATAGGGAATTTGCATTTGGTAACCTTGATAAGGTGGTTATTGAACAAATCCATCATAAGGTGGATGTTGGTAACCAGGTTGAATTTGCGGTTGTCCATAACCAGCAAAGCCTTGTTGACCAGGACCTTGGTAAGATTGATACTGTCCAAAACTAGGTTGGGCCTATTGAGCAGCTCCAAATTAGGGTTGGAATTGCTAGAATTGAGGCTGCCACGGTTGTTGAATCAACTATTGTTGTTGTTGGTACAACTGTTGTTGTTTCCCAGCAATGAAAGGTTGTCCAGGTTGTGAATAAACTATACTAGTGTAAGCTCGAGTCACTATGGATAAAGGTATAATAACCCGAGGTTGTTGGACCCTAGACACAAGCGGTGGTTGTATAACAACTTGAGAAACTTGAAACTCTTGACCTGAAAATTGTGATTGCAAGGTAGAAGGATGCGTTTGTACAGGTTGAGATACAACCGTTTGAACTTGTGACTGCGGTAAAGTGGTAACAATAGGTGTAGTAGGAATAGCTGACAAAGTTTGCATTGGTTGTGTTGGATACACAAGCCTTGGTTGAAATGGAATTGTTGGTTTCCATTGACAAACTCGAATTCTAGGTTGACCTAAATACCGCGGGATACTACCATATGATGGTCCTCCAGGATAGGGAGGATAAGGTGAATAAGCATATTGCTCTCCATATGGCGACAATCCAGTATGTAATGGATACATAGGTCATTGTTGACCATATTTCCCAGTTTGATATTGATCTGTAGGGTCAAACTATTGAGTTCCCGTTAAAGAAGTACCAGGTAGAATTCCGGTTTCGGACATGGGTGATGACCATGGTGTAGAAGCAACCCCTAAGTGGGTTCCAGATAAAGATTGGTAACCAACCGGGATAGACGATTCACCATATAGGTGCAACTTAGGTGTAGTAGAAAACATCGAAGAGGTTATGATAGAAGATATTGCTACAGCTGCATTAGATGATATTGTCTGGGATGTTGATGGTTGTTCAGCCATAGTTAACTGACCCAAAATTTGTCCTAAAGAATCAATAGGTACTTGAAAAGAAGCAGGATCAAATGGAGTAGTAAAATGAGGAGTATAAGGATAAAGATTAAACCCGGTTCCAAAATGGAATGGGGTTCCAAGTATGGATTATTCTTATAATTCTTCCTCAACAACAATTAAACTAGGTGGAAGAACTTCACCTTCTGCCCGTAATAGACTTCTGGTGTTGATAAAGTGGGAGTTTCAGTAGTTACTATTGGCCGAGGGGTAATCGATTGATTGTTTTCTGGTAAAGTAACAACTTTTGAATGTTCAAATTTGAATTCCAGATGTTCCGGTAAAAGAACAACAGTTTCAGGGGGAGGTTCCTAAACAACTTCAGGTTCATATATAATTTCTGTTTGAACTGTGATAGGTTCTGGATTAACTTATGGTTGAACTGATTCAAGTTTAGAAGTAATTTCTTGTTGAGCAACTTCAAGTTCAGGATCAAGTTGTTGTTGAACATTTTTGGTTACTGTTTCATGAGGATCAATGATAATGTCCTAAGGTAATTGTGAAACTTCCTCTTCAGAAATGAATGTACCATAAATAGTTGGAGTAACTGGAGTCTCAGTATTTACTGAAATGGATGATTCAGGTAATTCAGATGAAGAACTAGGAGTTCTTGATGTACTTGACTCAGTTAAGCGAGACTGCTTTGATCGAATTAGTGTAGCTTTGGGCGGCAAAGGCGGTTTACTCGCTGTTCTCTGGGAACAACGTGGTAAGGGTTGATGTTCCTCCACGATTGCTGATCAATTTTATTATTAAAAAGAAATAAACAAAAAGGGGTAAACTAGGATAAAGGTTTACCAAGCAACTACGAACTGCAGAATACATCCTAGTGAACCAAGAAGTACAGGTAGGCAATCTCCTCAAATGCTATGTTCGGTGTATCACAGTGTACAAGTTGGCAAACTCGGTTACCTAAGGATGGATAGAAACCTAGTGTTGTCCTCCCATATATACCCGAAGGTACGTGGAGGCCCAATCTGTATAAGCGCTGTCTAATGCAAGACCGCACAGTGAGAGCATTCCCATATACTTTACGTACTATAACATTTCCCTATATACCCGGAGGTACGTGGACGAGCTATGATATACTCACGTATGTGGAATGAGGTATCACACTCGGGATGTATTGCAGACAAGTTAGCGACAACTGCTTTGTTTTATGATGCCATAACACATCTCTAGCATAGAACTAAATGTTTTTTGTTAATGAAAATGCTCCATTAGGTAAATTGATGTTAATTTTAAGTTGACCTTGCTTAGGATTTTCCTTTCAAGTTCACCACGTGATGTATTATGAAATTCCTAGGAATTCAACTATCATGATAAGCATTCTTTCCATTCAATTTGACAATGAAAATCCAAGCTACTAGGGACACATCAATCAGATTTCTTTCAATCAAAGAGCAAAGAGCACAATTTAATGCGATTTCCCTAAACTATTCCTATGAGCACACACAAACTTTTTCAATGCAACATGCATGTATTTCTTTTCAATTTTCTTAATGTGAATGCAAACAAAAAGGAAGGTTATACACATACAATCAGTCAATCTTTAACAAGAACGAAGGCTTTACGAAAATTATGTTTCGAAGGAAAAGAAGACTTTTACGACACTTTCTTTCGATCAAAGATTAATCAACTATATTCTAACTTTGACTATGGATCGATAATGACAAAGAAAACATTTAAGAAACAATAATCAATTAAGTCAAAGTAGGGCTAGAAAAGGAGATAGAAACTTGTTCGTTGAGACATGACATTCATTGATCAATCAACAAACAAACAAATAGAGAAAGTTGGCAAAAACTCATTCCAAAGGTGGGAAACTGACCCTAGGAGGATCAGCGTAGCCCTGAATTGGAGTGTTGAAATATGGCAATAAGAATATTCTAATTTAATTTGTCCTTGAATTAAATTGTGAATTAAAATTGAATTTATTCTTAACAACTACTTGGAAATAATTGATTAATTCATTTTGAATTAATTAGTTGGAGAAATTCAAGTTAGAAGTCTTCCTGAAGTCATGCAATAGTTATCCCTTAAATTAAGGATATAAGAGTGACTTATTTTTGAGTTGTAATTAGTTAACTCAGTTTACTGAGTTAATTCCAGTTAAATTAGTTCCAAACTGTTTGAGGAACTAATGGTGAGTTAACTTTCAGTTGATGCATGCATGCACTCAAATAGTGTACTCCAGTTAACTAAAGATTCCCTCATTAGAAAATCATGCATGTCTAGTACTATCAGTTGCATGTGTTTTCTTATAAAGAAAACTCATGCATGCAGTCAAGGCATCATTCCTTAAGGATTGCGCAGTTCTGACAGTGTGTGAGATCAGAGTGTTCCACTTGGTTGAAGGAGAATCATCCTAGAGGAAACGCGCAAGGAAATAGGAGCTTGGAGAGTAGAGAGGAAGGCTTGAGAGAAGCCAAGATTGCCTGTGCGCATCTGTGAGGATTGTACTGAGAGCTGACTAGCTGTGAGAGCTAAGGCTTTGTATAGTTCCTATTTATTTCCACCTTGTATGATAATACAGATAGTGGGGTTTTTAGCTGAGTCTTTCCCCAAAGTAGTTTCCTGTGTATTGTGTGATTAATTCTTAATTCTTCTTCTTCTGGTAATATTGTTCAGCTTGATCTCTAACTTCCACAAATTGATAGTAGAAGTAGATTTTAGTAGTCTGCTTTGATTTATATTGCATTATCAGGTTAACCTACCAGTCGACTTTCTACATGGTATCAGAGCTAGATTTGTAGAAATTTTCTACATGGTATTAGAGCTGGTTTTGTAGAGATTTTCTACATGGTATCAGAGCCAAGTTTATCAGAGCTGTGAACATTATACTGAGAAGAAAATTTGAAATTTGAAGTTAAGGGTTGCAGGTGCAAATCGAATTCATATCATACTTCAAGGTTGGCCAATGGTGTTCTATGGCTTAAGACTTGAGTATGCCTTGGAAGGTAGCTCGAATTACATAGCATGGAAAGATAGAATGGAGGTTGTATTAGAAGACAATGGCTTGAAGGAATTCATTGATCAAGAAATCCAAAAGCCAGCTTCAACTAATGCCCAAGAGTTGGCTGAGTGGAAGAAGTGTGTGGCGAAGGCGAGACAGATCATCCTTGAGGGAGTTCGAGACCATATTGTCTCGAGTCTCCATGAGAAGGATACTCCATTTTCAATGTGGAAGACATTGAAGGAACTCTACCAGAGCAGTAGTGACTAGAGGAAATTGGCGCTCAAGGATAAGCTTCAAAGAATCAAGATGGAGAAGGGTGATACTATTTCCACATATCTGAACAAGCTCACCACTGATAGAGATGAGCTTGGCAGTGTGGGAATAACTATTGCTAATGAATATTTGGTGAGCCTCACTCTCCTTGGCCTTCCAAAGGGTTGGAATAGCTACTAGGACTCTGTGAATGGAAGGGAGAAAATACCGGATTGGGAATGATTGTGTTTGGACCTGATGTAGGAGGATATCAGGATGAGCACAAGAGATAGTTCTTCATCCAAGGATGATGATGAAGAGAATTTTTCCTTAGCAAGTAAGGCAAGGCAAGGGAAGGGGAAGGCTTCCCATTCCAAATCAAATTCTTCTCATGGAGGGAAGAAGGGTGACAAGTCTAAAGTGATATGCTTTAAGTGGCACGAGATAGGGCATTATGAAACTAATTTCCCATCAAAGAAGTCCAAGAAGGGATCCTCGAAAGGATCGGAAGGTGAGGCATTAGCCTCTCAGTTCGAAATGGAATTTACCCTCATCGCATGGATGGTGTCATTGATGATGCGTTGTGTTTGGTATCTTGATAGTGAAGCTTCATTCCACATGACCGGTGATAAAAATTTATTCAGTGCCTTGGAGGAGAAATACCTCAAGATGCACATAGAGATGGGTGAAGATGGAAGGTATAGTGTTTCAGAAGTGGGCACGGTTTCTTTTTAGAGGGAGCATGGAGCTCCTATCACCTTGATAGATGTGAAGTATGTGCCTGGACTGAAGAAGAACTTGGTATCGGTCGCGATGTTGGAGGAAAAAGGTTACGATGTTGTCTTCAGTAAAGGAAAGGTGTTCCTAAGACACATAGCCACAGGTCAGACCAAGAGGATAGGGATTGGGGTGAAGAATATTTATAAACTGGAGGTAGATGATTGTACAAAATTGAGTACAAAAGAAGAATTGGTGCAAAGCCAAGACATTGGCGAGTTTTGGCATAGGTGGTTGGGCCGTTTGCATCATGGGGCTTTGAAGATAATGAAACAGATATCTACAAGACTTCCCAAAGGTAAACTTGAGCAAGTTGACACATGCAAAGGTTGTACCTTGGGAAAGTACACCAAGTCTTCCTTTCATGATCAAGACAGTCAAGCAAAGGCTATCTTAGAGCGAGTTCATATCGATGTGTGTGGACCATTCTCAACGGCATCCACAGTGAAGAAAAGGTATTTTGTGATTTTCATTAATGACTATTATCGTAAATGTTGATTTATTTCATGCAGAAGAAGGACAAAACTTTCAAAATTTTTTTTGAGTTCAAATCTTTGGTTGAGAAAGAGTCAAGGAAGAAGATCAAGGCCTTGAGAAGTGACAATGGTGGAGAATATGTCTCTCAAGAGTTTAAGGAATTCTGTGCAGCGAAAGGAATTAAACGAGAGTTGATGGAACCTCATAACCCACAATAGAATCGGGTGGCTGAGAGGAAGAATAGAACTATTGTAGGGGCAACACAAGCAATGCTGCATGACCAAGGCCTACCACTTCACTTGTGGGCTTAGGCATGCAACACAGTGGTCTATTTGCATAATAGAAGCCTGCATCACATACTTGGGATGAAGACACCAAAGGAAGCTTTCTCCGATAAGAGACTAGATGTGGGTCACTTTAGGATCTTTAACTCATCAGTATATTTCCGTGGGACAAAGGATGCACGAAAGAAGCTTGAGCTGACAACAGAGTTGGGGATATTTGTGGGGTACACTGGTACACCTCACAACTATTAGGTGTCTACTAGTTGGAGGACAGTGGTTCACAAAGATCTCAAGTTTGATGAGCAGAAGGCCATGCAAGTTTCCCTTAAGAGGGAGCCCCAACTATAGGTTGTGGAGGAACTGTTGGTTTCTAAGGAGGAGGAGCCTCAGACTGATGTGGAGTAGCCGCATGCAGAGGTTCTAGGAGTGGAGACATCCACTCAAGTAGAGTCTTCCAGAGATGGATGAAAGCATACAAGAGAAGCTGACAGATTGTTGGAGGATGCGAGAGAGAATGTGGAAGTGCCATCTTCTCAACGCAGATAGAGGAGGTCACCTGTGAGGTACATTGGATACATGGCCCTTGCTAGGGAATGTGTTGAGACCGAGCCATCTTCCTTTGAGGAAGTAGTGCAACAGCTGATTTGGGTTGATGCTATGTTGGAGGAGTATGTCTCCATAGTTCGTAACGCTGTTTGCGATGTGGTTTCAAGACCGGAGAACACGTCAGTTGTTATTTCCTGTTGGCTTTACAAGGTAAAGCAAGCTGTTGATGATGGGAGGATCATGTTGCTGCAGTATATTTCGACAGAGGAGCAAGATGCTGACATTTTGACAAAGGCATTGTCAAAGTGTAAATTCGAGTTCCATAAAGATAGGATCGGGGTGGTAGATAATCCCTTTCTTGTTGAGAGGGAGTGTTGAAATATGGCAACAAGAATATTCCAATTTAATTTGTCCTTGAATTAAATTGTGAATTAAAATCGAATTTAGTCTTAACAACTACTTGGAAATAATTAATTAATTCATTTTGAATTAATTAGTTGGAGAAATTCAAGTTAGAAGTCTTTCTAAAGTCATGTAATAGTTATCTCTTAAATTGAGGAGATAAGAGTGAGTTATATTTGAGTTGTAATTAGTTAACTCAGTTTACTGAGTTAAATCTAGTTAAACTATTTCCAAACTGTCTAAGGAACTAATGGTGAGTTAAAAATCAGTTGATGCATGCATGCACTCAACTAGTGTACTCCAGTTAACTGAAGACTCCCTCATCAGAAACTCATGCATGTCTATTATGAGAAATACCCAATTGATATTAAAGTCAAGGACAATGTACTATCAGTTGCATGTGTTTTCTTATAAAGAAAACTCATGCATGTAGTCAAGGCATTCTTCCTTGAGGATTGTGTAGTTCTGACATTGTGTGAGATCAGAGTGTTCCACTTGGTTGAAGGAGAATCATCCTAGAGGAACAACGCAAGGAAATCAGAGCTTGGAGGGTAGAGAGGAAGGCTTGAGAGAAGCCAAGATTGCCTGTGAGCATCTGTGAGGATTGCACTGAGAGCTGACTAGCTGTGAGAGCTAAGGCTTTGTATAATTCCTATGTATTTCCACCTTGTATGATAATATAGATAGTGGGGTTTTTAGCTGAGGCTTTCCCAAAAGTATTTTCATGTGTATTGTGTTATTTATTCTTCTTCTTCTGGTTATATTTTTTAGCTCGATCTTTAAGCTTCCTCAAATTGATAGTAGAAGTAGGTTATAGTATTCTGCTTTGATTTATATTGCATTATCAGGTTAACCTACCAGCAAATCTTCTACATGGTATAAGAGCTAGATTTGTAGAAATTTTCTACATGGTATCAGAGCTATTTTTGTAGATATTTTCTACAGGGAGACAATGTGCTTTAGAGCATTGGCCCTAAGCCAAGGTTGCTCTGTAGCGCACTATGTCCCTCACAAGCCTGTGCTGGTGATAGTGAACCATTTCAAAAGGAAATTTGACACAATTTTGACAAAAAATTCAATGCAAAAGAGTTGAAATAAAATCAATGAACACAAGTAGGGTCTACAAGAATGTCCTAGGAGGTGGAAACGCTACTAGGAAAGATGATCTTCCCCAGTGAAGTCACCAATTTGTTTTGGAGAATTTGGTATCTACGATAAATACTAATTCCCTAGATAAGTAGCCATATCTAGAACAACAATTTAAAGCACTTTAGCCTTTTCCTATAAGCCATAGAGAAGACAAAGAAGATGATAAAACCTACTTGTAGTTCCACTTTCCACTTGTATCCTTTGTATCAATCCTGTCACTCATTCCCATACTTAACACACTTGAGAAGTACCTATAAACACAAACAAAAGATAAAGAACTGATCAAAGCAAAAGATCTATTGAATACAAGTGAATGGAAGCAAATACATTTCACACATATAAGCATCATATGACAATACACACATATGGGAGAAAGGTTCAAATACTTTATTGAATAGAAGAAGGAATTACAACCTTTGTGTCTGATTCAAAGTCATTCATCCAGCTTGGATCCCATCCACATCACATCAAAAGCATGACAAAGTTGTAGAATTACAATACTTGCTTCAAAGTCAACTATCATAGCAACATTATCTCCTTACAATTCAACATAGTCCAACCCCTAATCACTTAGATGAGTGGTCAATTTATAGGGAGATGAAGGAGGTTTTGTCATAAATGGTGGTATTGAATGCCCTTCCATACTTAGAATTAGTTCCATGGAGGAAGGGATGAGATGATAGGATGCATCTTAACTCATTCCTCCTCCATTTTTGAGCTCATAGGAGTTTATAAGTGAGGTAAACTTCTATATGAATCCAAAAGATAAGAATATTCCCCAAATCCTATGTGAATTTCGCTCAAACTCACCTAACACGGGTGAAAGAAGGCCTAAGTGCTCTGTAGAGTACCCTGTCATGGACTCAACTGCTTTGTAGTGCACCTTACATGGGCCTACCTGAGTTGGGCCCTCTAGAGGCTATTTTAGGATGTCTTCATGTCATGAAACTGTCTAGGAAGGAGGCATTGAAAAGGGTGACTTGTTTAGGGCATGTAGCAACTGGAATTAGCGTTTGATGAGCCCTAAAACATTGATCTGGATGATGGGAGTGATGTGCCCAAATGGATCTATAACACGGAGGTCCAAAGATATCGGTGATCACTATCAGAGGTCCCAAGATATCCATGATTGCATATAGGGGGTCCTGCATATCAGAGCATCGACACAACGAAAAGTCGGTGAATCAAAGAATCAAAACTTGTTAAGGTGATAACCTTTAAAACATTATGATATGGATAATGTGTTGATAGTGTTAAAAACTACTAGGGAACATTGATAAAGGTTAACAAAGGGTTTCATCGCAAAAACATAGGTAGACAGGCCCTTTTCTCTCTCCTCTAGTGGGACACATGGCAACACATGATTTGTTTTGATAAAGCTACAATGGCATATGATGTCACGATGATGTGGTGGTATGACAGAACATGTGGCAGGCAATTTTGGCATTTTAAGGGGCCTAAGGGGACAAATCTAGGTGACACATGTCACCACTAATGAGGTGCCATGTGGAGTGATGACGTCATATTGGAGGACGACATATCAGAGGTTGAGGATGTCATCACTTTATAAAAGTTGGTAATTGGAAACTTCCGATAAGGGGACATCGATATTGGGATGACACATGGTCAATAAGAAATCAGAGAACCAAGGGAAATAAGCACTTAACAAAGGAAATTGGCCCTTGACAGGAGGAAAATGCCTGAGTATCTTAAAAGCTAAGTGGCAGGTCACAACTCTCGGTCTTATGATGAGAAATGCAGGAAGGGATAAGTAGAAGGAGCCAAGATGAAATCAGAAACTTGCAAAGGTTATGATACAGAGGGGGATATGATATGGCATTAAGATGATGGCCACTAGCCTAGTCATATTAGAAATCAAATTCTAAAGAAGCTAAGTGCCAAGGGACTAATAAGTATCAGAGCAATGTAATGATGTGGAATTTCTCTGATAAGACAATGCAAAGAGTTAAAGATGTATGGGTCGATAGCTATGAGATTAAGTGAAGGAACATATGAGTTGGTAGTTTGAAAGGGAAGCTAATAGGTTTTTTGAAAACAACTTCAACCACTCCATATTCCAAGGCAAAGGATCAACATTAATGAACCAATTTCCAGTTTTGAAGGCTAAAGTTTTTCCAGCAGAATTGAAGAAGAATGAGAAAAACAAAGGAGCAGTTTTGATGGATTGTTGTAGAGGGACCTGTTATGCTAGTAGAGATGCTAAACTACAGTTTAGAGACCTATTCTACATTCAAGGGAGGTGGTTGACCAAATATTTCGTTTTTCCTAATACAAACATATTTTCCTATAGTTATTCTAGGAAAGACAAAATATTTTTATGTTTATCTTTTGCATACACGAACTTGAAATATATTTAAAATATCTTAGTTTTTGTAATTATGTGATTACTATTATTTTGAAAATTGTTATGTAAGAACTATATAAACAATTTATGAATATTGAAATGAGGTTGGCTTTTATTGAAAAAACACTTGTAGTCTAAATGTATTTGAGAAATCTTGAATTTATTCATAATGTTTAATGAGAAGTTAGTAGGAAATTCATGTGTTACTTTTCCTTGTCAATATTTCTCTGTTATATAATTGTTTTCTTCAATGTTTGAGAATGTTAGTTTATGAGATTGAATTTATTTGATGCTCCTCTCTTGAAATTATCAGTGATTAACATGTGTTATTCTAGTCATCTATAAACTTTGTTTTCCTTCAATCCTCTCTCTTCCAAATCTCCCAAATAGTCAAAGGACTTGTGACTTTCATGCTTTGTACAACCTCCTCATTAGAGTTTTGATCTCATTTGTTTAATAGCAGGACTCCATGTCCAATGGTTTTGAAGATCACCCAACCAATTTATCCTTAGACCTAAATCTGTCCACTTGAACTCAGTTGCACAAAACCTTCTACTACAGTGACCACAGGGTCGTTTATCTTTAAGGTAGTTTATCTTTATCTTTATCTTTTATGTTGAAGGCCCAACTTCAACCTAAAATAGGTTTTGAGGTTACCTTAGGGTTTTTCCGTGCAACCAAGGTTTTCCCTGAGTGATAACATTTTTGGCGCTGTTGCCAGGGAGGAAAAGTTTCATATCATACCTAAGAGAACGATAGATATCAGATCTTCTCTCTAATGGTGAAAAAATGATAGCCACATAAAGGTTGTGTACCATTCACCTAGTGACTCTAATGTCAATGAGATCCATAAATTGAAGCATCATTGGAAACTCTATTTTCAGAATCTAGAGGTTCAGAACATTCATGGTGACTCCAGTACACTAATGAAGGACTTAGATATTGCTACAATCATTTCAAGGTATGTATGTTTGGAATTTTCAAAAACTCATGCTTTCCCTAATCCTTTACACAAGGATGAATATTTTTTGAGGAATGGTCCAAAATTTAGTGGACAGGATTTGAGCTTGACTTTGAAACATATTTCGAGTTTTCGTGACTTTACTAATCTTCTTAGCGTCAAATATGAAGATGCCTTTATCAAAATTTTTTATGATTCATTCCAAGGAAAGTGCAGAAATTGGGTTGAAGGTTTACCTGCAGAATCTATAAGATATTTTTCATCTTTTTGGAAACATGGATGTAGAAAACTGAATTTATGGCAGACCTTGTTTCCATTCAAGGTTTTAAAGAATGGAATGATATGTACACTAATGATAAAGTGGATGAAATTTTTTATTCATTTTTGTATTCTTATTTAAAGTCATGCAAATGTAGCTTGAAAGATAAAATTTATTTTTTCGAAGAGTTGGCCAATGAAAATGAAATCAGGATTGAAGCTTTAGAAGATCAAACTTTACCCCAGATTTTTTCCTTTTCAGGTCTTTATTTTGAAGTTTCATTTCAGCAGAAGCAACAAGTTATATTGCTTCCCTTTGGTTTTGAGAATGGAAAATATTATGATTTTAATCATGAGTTTGACAATTCACAATTGAAGCAAAAGGAATAATTAGATCATCAAACAAGATGTGGTTTTTATGATTTCAAAGATCTTGTAGCTGCTTATATGGAGGAATTTTTCAGACTACATTCTCAATCATATTTTCACTGTGAAAAATAGTTCCATTATTAGTTGCCATTGCTGTAATATTTTCCATTTTTTGTTTTGTTGAAACACAAAAAAAAACCACGATATTTGAGCAGCTACTAGATTGCCTACGTTGTCATTTTTGTGTTTTTTGATTGAGTAGTTATTTCAACAGTTTAGGATAGGTTGGTGTGCCAATAAGTTCAGTACTCTGAGCATGTTTTGTAGCAACTTTCAATTTTAGTTTTTAGTTTGCAGTGTGCAGCAGTGTGGTATAGTTTATAGGTTGCAAGGTTATTGGTTGGGAGCCACCCAATGGATCATGCCTCTGGTCTATGGGGATTTCTTGCTGCCATCATTGATCGATAACATCCCCTTGGAGTCAGATGTTATCACAATAAACTTCATTTTTTATTTTTTTTAGAAAATGCTGACGGTTGCGGTGTTAACATTTAAATTGTAATAAACATGGAAAATTTCTTAATAGCAGGGCTGTCAACATTTTTTGAAATATGAGTAAATAAGAAAATAATTTTTATGTCATCTTCCAAGAAAAATAAATATTCAAAGCTTACATTAGACCCTCTCCATTGGAAAGTGCTTTGAATAATCTTTCCAATGATATGTGGAAGTCCAAAAATGGACTCCTGAATCAAAAGATACGGTCTACTGAATTTTTCAAGGATTGAAGCCTTAGGAAGGAAATCATATCAACGATCGAATATCAGAGGTCCAAAATATCAATGATCACATATCAGAGGTCCAACATATCAACGATCACATATCGTAAGTCCAGATATATTGGTGATCGCATATTGGTATTCCAGAGATATCGACGATCACATATCGGAGGTCCTGCATATTGGAGCATCGAAACATCAGAAGGTCGTCGAATCAGAGAATCAAAACTTCTTAAGGTGACAACCTTTAAAAATTTTCAATATGAATAATGTGTCGATAGTGTTAAAAACTGCCACGCAATGTTGGAATAATGGTACAAGTGTTGTCGTTGATGGCAACTCACAAAATATTCAGTGATGTATTAGCAATGGATTATAGATCAGACTCTAGAGATTGAAGAAAGAAAATGGTTTAATAAGTATACACTTGTTCACCTTTTCTAAGTAGCGTATACATGCGGGTTCACAAAACAAAATGAGCATATATGTATGCACTCACTTTCACAAAAGGAAAAGCACATATGGGATGGAAAATTAGGGATAATGAATACCAGGGGTTCCTACCATGGTGTTGACCCATGGTAATGAGAGCGACAAAGAATATTGATACCATCAAAGAATACTAGCAGCGTAACTGTGGTTTTGGTCCAAGCTTGATCCAGGTGGATATTGTTGACCACCCACCAATTCCACTTGGACTCCCACCATTGCTTATTTTATTTTTTCAGTTTCCTTAATTGTAGCACAATTTACTATTTTTAGTAGTTTTTTGAGTCCTAAAATTCCGGAGCCGTTTTGAGGTCCTAAACAACGTTTTTTTAGAAATATACCGCCAGCGATTGTTTGTCTAAAATCGTCTTTTCCGTCATAGTCCTCCAAGATATCTTTCCAATGGGTTATCATGCACGTCAAACGAAGATAATATGACCAAGTCACGATCCCGAGAAGTTGGTTGTCCAAGTCACCCCAACGGGGCCCATAAAATCTTGGTGTTACATCTCCTCGGGCTAGGGTTTTGGTTGTTTAGGGTTTTCTCTTATTGTTCAATAATAAAAGGCCCTTGAGCCTCATTCTAAGACAATTTAGAGGCATACAACCACCACATCTCTTCTTAGAGATAAGCTACCATCGCCTTGGCTGATTTATTTCCATTTCTATCTATAAGCATATTTCAATATTTCACATTAATGAAATGATGTATTATTTCTGTTGCATCTCTGTGTTTATGGTTATCTCTGTAATTTGTTGCATCCCTGTTTAAATCCAGATCAGTTGTATCAGATAGATCTGCTTTTTTTCTCTGTTTTTCTTTTCATGTCCCCAATGAGGTCGGGATATAAGGAGTTAGGTCTTGAACTGGTCGAACCTTTGTAAGACCATCCTCACAAATCCCAACGACCTCCCATGGCGAATGAAAAGAAAGATGAGGGGGTAGGAGATCTTATCAAAATATTGTTCGAAGAAGCCCTCAAGCGAGAAAGGAACGCGATGATGGACAAATTCACCCAGATCCTTCAGCGGCTACCCAGGGGCGACGCATTGGTTTCCAACAGCTACTCTGGAAACACCACACCATTTAAGGTACAAGTTAATTTTGAAATCCCCATATTCCAGGGTCAGATAGACGTAGACACCATCGATAAATGGTTAAGTCTGTTAGAGGGTTATTTTTCTGTTCATGATTTTTTTAGTTGGGAAAAGATTATTTTCGCTCTTCTCAAAGCATCCCCCCACCTCAAGGACAGGTGGTAAACCTACTGCGAGTAGAAGGATGAAAGTACAGGCTCACTATTTTCAACTGCACGCACTTGGAATTCATTCCGGGATGCCATCAAGGAGTAGTACTACCCTGTTGGAAGCTATGAAGATCAATACATAAAGTGGACCACGCTGTGGCAGGGAAGGGACCAAGACATGCTAGAGTTTACCAATATTTTCCATACCTTTCACACAAAGTTGGGTATCAAGGATTCAGAGCAGCATTTGGTACTCAAATACTGCGGCTACCTACACAAGTACATCCAGGAAGAAATAGAATTCCTGAACATCACCTCGCTTGGCACGACATACCGATATGCCATCAAGGTTGAGCAAAAGTTTAAACAGAAGAAGCTTGAATTTGGATCTGCGAATTTGAATCAAGGAAAGGTTCCCCAAACTGCAAAATAAAGGAAAAATCCAAGGCAGGGTGACCCAAGACAACCCACTAAGTCTGCAAGCAAAGAACAGTGTCGCGAAGCTTAAAAAGGACACAGGAAAATGGTGTGAGTTCCATAAGAGCTCTACTCACAACACAAGTGAGTGTTAGGCCAAGCGGTCACTGGTGGCCAAGCTGAAGGTTTTGGAACCAAATACGTGTTCCGACTCTGAGTCAGAACCAAACAAGGGGAATGAAAAAGGGAAGAAAATTATTGATGCGAAGCCCAACACCACCGTTGCCAACATGAAGATCTAGAAGGAGGAACCCGAAGATCTAGAGGAGGACGATCATCTCTTCCACTCCCAGCTATGGGTAAAGGGCTCCCCGCTATAGTTCACTATTGACAACGGGATCCAAAAGAATGTCATTTCGAGAAAGGTCATGAAGCGACTGGGCTTACCGACCGCAACACATCCACAACCATACACCATCGGGTGGCTTCACCAAGGACGAGATCTTTGCATGAGCCAACAGTGTCGCCTTCCATACAACATCAAGCCCTTCGTGGATGAGGTATTATGTGACATTTCTCCCCTTGAATTTTATGATGTATTATTAGGACAACCCTACTTGTGGAAGCAACATGTTGTTTTTGAATCAAGGCCCCATGCTGTTATTGTTACTTTGAGAAATAAGTTATATAGGATACCAGAGGTAGGACCGGCTACCGCCATATTTTTGGTTACTGCAAAACAATGTAGTAAGATCATTTCCAAAACCAAGAAATTTTTATTCCTAATGATACTCCCTCAAGGAAATAGACGGTGGCCACGACCTCTAGACAGGGCCCCTCCGCACGACAACTACAGATGGAAAAGGTCATGGAGGAGTACGAGGACATCTTCACCTCCCCCGCAAGGGTTCCTTTGCACTGTCAGGTCAAACACTCCATCGATCTGACCCCAGGTGCACCACTACCCAATGGACCAATCTATCGGTGCTCTGTTCTAGAGAATGATGAAATCAAGAGGTAAATTCAGGAGCTGCTGCAGAAAGGTCACATCCATCTGAGTTCATCACCCTGTGGGAGCCCGATCATGTTGGTACAGAAGAATGATGGGACTTGAAGTCTCTGTATTGACTATCGGGCACTGAACAAGATCACTATTCTTATTAGGTACCCGATCCCATGGATTGATGACCTCCTGGACCAATTGAAGGGGGAAAAATATTTTGGCAAGATCGATTTGAAGTCAGGATATCACCAGGTACCAATCGAACCCTCCGATGTGTGGAAGACTACCTTCAAAGCCAAGGAGGGCCTTTTCGAATGGTTGGTTATGCCTTTTGGATTGACAAATGCACCTGCAACCTTCATGAGGCTAATGGATGACATCTTGCAGCCATTCACCAACTCATTTGTAGTAGTATACTTGGATAACATCCTTATCTTCAGCAAGAGTTGGGAAGAGCACCTCCACTACATTCGACAGGTTCTCCAAACTGGCAACACAAGTTATGTGCCAATTTGGAGAAATGCACTTTTGGCATGAACCAGGTTCAATATCTGGGATACATTATTGATGAATAGGGGGTGCATGTGGATCTAGCCAAGATCCAAGTCATTCAAGATTGGCCATCTCTAACCACTCTGACAGAGCTCCACAACTTTCTAGGTCTTGCCAACTTCTACAGCATATTCGTGTCGGGATTTTCTCATATCACTTAGCCCTTGAGTCAAGTCACCAAGGGAGGAGCGAAAACAAAATTATTTTGGTTTGAATCTTAACAGAAGGCATTCATAGAGTTGAAAGATCGCCTCTGCTTGGCACCAGTGCTCGCATTTCCAGACTTGTAACAACCATTTGAGGTCGAGATAGATGCCTTTGACTATGCTATTGGGGCAGTCCTTACTCAACACGGGCATCTAGTAGCATATCATAGTGAGAAACTTTTAGACACAATCCATAAGTATCCCAGTTATGAAAAAGAGATGTATTCCATTATGCAGGCCTACCGACAATGGAAGCATTACATTTTGGGGAGGGAAATGGTCATCCACACAGACTAGAAACCCCTACAGTTCATACAAACCCAAGGGAAATTGTAGAATGATCGCCATCAAAAGCTGTCCACATACCTGCAATAGTTCCATTTGAATATCAAGTAATAAGAAGGGCAACACCAATAATGTTGTAGATTTCCTCGGTCGACCAATGATCATGGCGTTAACCACCGTGCTTAACTCTTGTGGGCACGAGATGTATGATTGAACACTTCTCTACAAAAGCGACCCAGAATTCGGCCACACATACCAGACACTCTTGGAGGGTTAGCATGTTCCAGATTTTCACCTCCAGGATGCCCTGTTATGCCACTTGGGTCACCTTTGTGTTCCTTCAAGCGAGCATGCCAAGATGATTTTGGAAGCACACTACAGTCGGGCTACTGGGCATTTCGGGGTCGAGAAAATGGTGGCAGTACTACAGAAGTATTTCTATTGGCTGAATCTTCGACAGGATGTCGGGAAGTACATCAGATCATTCATTACCTGCACCATTGCCAAACCGACCATCAAGAAGCAAGGCCTATATACCCCATTGCCTACCCCTAGTCGACTTGGGAATTTGTCTCCATGGATTACATGTCAGGCCTTCCTTCCACTAAGCATGGTAACGAATGCTTTTTTGTGGTCGTTGACAGGTTCTTGAAGATGGCCATTATGGCGACCTGCAAGAAGAATATCACAGCCGAAGCCACTGCTATACTCTTCTTTGAATGAATGTGGGTACACTTTGGGATCCCACAGTCTATCATCTCATATCGGGATAGCAGGTTCCTCAGTACATTTTGGTCCAGTCTCTAGTCGATGTTGGACACCAAACTCACTAAGTGCATAGCCTTCCATCCTTAAAATGGTAACCAAACAGAGGTTGTCAACATGATGATCATACACATTCTGCGCATGTACAACTCAAAAAAACCACACACATGTGACAAGAGCCTCCCCTATGTTCAACACAGCTACAACTAGGCTCTCCATAGCTCGACTAGCCACAACCCTTTTCAGGGGGGCTTGGGATTTCGACCACTATGTCCCATTGATGTGGCCATGCCATTTGCAGCTACTCATGTAGATTCGGCTCATGTCTAGTCCAAAACAGATAGGGCAAACAACTTCATTAAGCACATCCAACATATTCTCCAACAGGTCCATGACATTATGGAGAAATCAGATGCCAAGTACAAGAAGTGACATGATCAACATCGGGTGTCACACAAGTTTCAGGTGGGCAGCAAAGTCTAGTTTCATTTGCAAAAGGAACACCTTACCGGAGCCTATCGGAAACTTAGACCACTCTGATATGGTGCCTACAATGCATTTGAGCTCAGGGATACAATGCATTTGAGCTCAACATTCCCCCATTCCTTGGCCTGCACCCAGTGTTCAATGTGCATTGCCTTCGGCCATACTTTCCACCATTACTAGAGACATTCGACATTGCAGAACAACTCACAACCATAGAGTTAAATCCAGATTGCATGGAACAAGCTGCAACTAATCGGATCATGGACACACAGCTCAAGCACACTCGCCAGCAGAATATTCAACTGTATCGATTTGTCAAAGCAGGCCAACTCCTTCACTAGGGCAAGTGGCTCACCAGGGACCAAGTTCAACAGATGTTTCCTCATCTCATGGAGGAACTCAACGCAATGGGGACCATTTCTTCCTAAGGGGGGAGGAATGATCTAGGTGGATATTGGTGGCCACCTGCCAATTCCACTTGGACCCCCATCATTGCTTCTTTTAGTTTTTCAGTTTCCTTAATTGTAGCACAATTTACTATTTTTAGCAATTTTTCGGGTCCTAAACTTTCGGAGCCGTTTTGAGGCCCTAAACAACGTTTTTTTGGAAATATACAGCGAACGATTTTGTATCCAATATTGTCTTTTCCGTCGTAGTTCTCAGAGATATCTTTCCAACAGGTTATCATGCAGGTCAAACAGAGATAATATGACCAAGTCACAACCCTGGGAAGTTGGCTGTCCAACTCACCCCAATGGGGCCCATAAACTCTTGGTGTTACATCTCCTCGGGTTAGGGTTTTGGTTGTTTAGGGTTTGCTCTTATTGTTCAATAATAAAAATGCCCTTGAGCCTCATTGCAAGATAGTTCAGAGGCATGTAGCCACCACATATCTTCTCAGAGATAAGCTACCATCGCCCTAGCTGGTTTATTTCCATTTCTGTCTATAAGCATATTTCAGTATTTTACATTAATGAAATGAAGTATTATTTCTGCTACATCTCTGTGTTTATGGTTAATAATTTGTTGTGTTCCTGTTTAAATCCAGATCATAGGTATTGACAAAGGATCTCAGTATATAAGGAGGAGAAGATCAAAGGGCCAAGGTAGGCAAGTGAAAGGGTTTTTCATGAATACTTCTATCTGAAGTATATTATATGTTGTAAGAGCTATGGTAATGGTATGATCTGAAATATCATGTGCACCTTTGGATACAATGTTGGATCTTGATCATGAGACCTAAAATGAATTATCATAGTATGATCTGATAATGGATGAGCTTGATCTGAATGCTAACGTATGTTTTATTCTGTAAATTTTATGATATGGGTATGACTGAAGTCTG
>APFE031118007.1:5833-33803 GCA_000404065.3 Pinus taeda
GATAGATGGTATTAATAAAACCCACGGTATTGACCCGTGGTATTGCATGTATGAGTCATATATAAAGGATAGAGACTCCCTGCGAGGAGCATCATGTCTTGTTTTGTAATCGAGCTCTGCTCTATTGGAGGTTTCCCCCTTGAAGAGGCCTGTGAACATTTCTCTCTGAATAATAAAATCATTGCTATTCTGTGTTCTGGGTATATTTTCTTCGCATATTCTGTGTTCTGGGTATTTTTCTCGCATATTCTCTCTTCGGTATTGCTTTGCAGGTTAAGAAGCATAACAAAGGCTCCTACAGCGGAGTGTGTAGAGACCTTGGAAAGTCCACAGCTGAGTGCGCAAGCCCCTGCAACTAGGTGATCAGGGTTGAAGAGTCTATAAATTGAATGTTGAATCTAATAAAGGCTAGCTTTGGACCGAATCTATTGCATTTGTGCCTTTTTCTTAATTCTATTTAAGCTTATGTATCGTTGCTTAATGATCTGTTTCTATGAAATAAAGTGCATTCTTTGTGCGAATATGTTAAATATTTAATACTCATGCATGAAAAGTGTAATGAATTGGTTTCACGAAGATATTAGATAAATTTGTTACTAACTATTCAAATAGGGTAGATCTATGTGACGATAGATCTAGGGTTGTTATTTACTGAGTGAAAGTTATGAATTTGCTTCTGCTAGGTATGGTAAGCATGATCGCATCCCTTCGTGGAGACCTATAGGTCAAATGAATAAAGTTGTAGTAGTGGACCTTATGAAGGTATAGATCTATGTGAAGGAAGATCTAAATTGCAAGGGCTTCAGAATACACATCACACAATCTCTAGATGTAGAAACTGGGTACTAGCATCCCCCAATACTGTTTCAGGTGAGACTGAATCCTGTGCTACGCAAGTTGTTCCCAATAGTGTAGGGTTTTGTTGGTTGGAATGAATACATATGAACCTATTTTAGGTCTCCTTAGGCCAACAATTTCAAAGAGAGAATAGAATTGAGAGGAGAAAGCAAGCAAGGAAAGACAAGGAAAGAAAAGGAAAGACGAGGAAATAATATGACAAGAAAGGAAGGTTGGATCAAGCAACTTGAGAAGGAGGATTTTGTAGGTAACAAGTTGCATGTGTGATTTCCAATCTAAGGTCTGAATGCATGGCACATGCATTTGTTTATTTGGTTCATTCGTTGTCATTGTCATGGGTTTTTCCTAGTTTGACAGTAGTTTCAACCTTGCCTTTCCATTCATGCATATCCATGGTGTGATGGGATTATTTTTTGGTTGATATTTGGATTGCTAGAAGGTTTTGGAACTGGGTGAGGTGATCTCAGGAATATTCACAAGGGTTTGGGGTGTAGGTGGTTGAATCTTAGGGAATCCCCTGATAGGTGGGCAGAGATAAGTAAATTCCTCAAGGTAATGGCGAACAAACTTTGAGGCATCAAAGCTTGTTTTGGGCTCGTGATCCCTTGTCCAGTTTTGGAAAGATCACAATAGCCTGAGGGAGGAGGTGGTTTCATCCCTAGGAATAACTAGTTATTTATTTCTTGATATCCCACATTCATGCCTGGAATATGGCCCGATGATGATTGGCTGAAAGAAATATTTGGTTCAGCGCAATCTATGGTCGGGTGGTATGTGAAAGTCCTTGACTTGGTTTGATTTCTCATTAGTTAATAAGAGTTATTTCCCTATTGTATTATATGAGCACTTATACTTGTTATTATGATGATTTTATGGTTTTTATGTCATGGTTATTAATCTAGATATGTTAGTTATAAGTGTGGATTTGTAATGTACTCTAGTTATGAATTGTTTGAGATTTGATAAGTATTTGATGGTTAATGAATGCATGGGATAACAAGTGTTATTGCAACTATTATGGGAGGGAAGTATAACTTCTTGGTTATTCTCAGATAATTTTTAGACTCCTATGATCATATATGCATTCATGCCTCATAGTTTACATGTTCACCTAATGTTTGACGAAACAAATGTCATGGTTAGGCTTGGTTAGGTGATGTTCTTGTTCAATTTTTGTATAAATATCATTTTCATTAAGTCGTTTATCATTCTAAAAGTCTTAGGAGGTTCTAGGTAGTGGTTTGGAGGTTGACCTAGAATTTTGGCTAAGATATTGGGACCACACCCCCTGAATTGAGGATTTTGGGCTATAACCACACTCTCACAGGCTTATGCATGTCGTACGAGGGTCATAACCACACCCTTTTAGGTTTGTGCATGCGATTGTGGGACCAGGTCATTAAAAAAACTATCCATGTCTGAGTTTGGTCACCTGACATGGTTCTATGGCCCGAGAGTGTCTTGTAAGCCTCAAGGGATGTCTATGAGTTGTCAGTTGTCGACCCTACTTCCATAACTTAAGATTGAAGATTAGGTCATTTCATAGTAACTGTTTGTCTCATGTCTACCCTTACAAACAAGTGAAATTGAGTAAATGTGGGGTGGGGGCATTACACCAAGTCTTCTATGACACAACAAGGTTTGATTTCTATTTCTAAAGTAGCATATTACTTTGGATTCATCATACATATATACATTATTATGAGTTCTAGCTGCCTTTCTCAATATCTTTCCATTCTCTTCTTTTCAAATCTCACAGTATGTGGATCGAAAGTCCACATTCTAGCCATTGTCACACATCTGACTCACACTAAGTAGAATGTGTTTAATGCTCTCTACATACAAAAAATTTTGAGCTTTAGTCTTTTCATCGAGAATAATTATGCCCTTACCTTTAATTATTACTAGAGCATTATTGCTGAGAGTGACATTGTTCCCTTTGTCTCTTTCTTTTAGAGGAAAAAAATACTCTTATCATTTTCTTGGAACAACCACTATCCACATACCATCTATTTTCTTGATCATGCACATAAAGTGCAAGTACAAATTCCTTTCTTTTTTCTAGTCTTACGTTTTGTTGGCTTGATGGGTGTTATAGCTCCAAATCTCACTCTTGATGTTTGTGATGCTACACTCATGGCCTAGGGCAACCCCTCCTTCCAAACCTGGTCCAAATACTTAAAAACAATGTTTTACTCCCTATACGTGATGTTGCCCCAAGCTAAACGCATGTGTACACGGGTCTATGTATACCCAACCCATGTATATGTCTTAAAACACTTAAAAAAATTAATTCTCCTTAATTTTGGGCAGAGATGACGGGTTTTACCTATTGATTACCTATTAGTGCCCTTGGCCCAACTGTTCCCAACGAATTCCCAACTATAAACTACTTTGGGAGAAGTATAAAAAGGCTTCAATGGGAAGGCCTAAGAGAGGAGAGAATAGAGAGAAAAATCACTTTGCTAAGATTATCCCTGATCAGGTCTAAAGATCTCTATGCTTCCAACACTTCCCCCATTCCAGGAAGCCCTTGTTTCCTTGAGTTATGATGTCTTTCCACTAGTTGAGATATCCTTGTGTGAGTCATGGAAGGAGCTTGTTGAAGACTTGGGATTGGACGGATCTGGAGGAAGGTTCCACTTGGAGCTTGCAAGAGGAAGGTTCAAGTGATATAATTCCTTACTTCTTTTTAGTTATCTGCAATAAAGAAACATTAGTCTTGTTCTCGAAATTAATCTTCTTCATGCTTATGATGTTAATGTTATGATTTGCATATGAATAGTTGTTTCAATTGTATAACTAACTACCTTTCAATATGCTATGAAGTTGATTTTTTTATGATGCTTGGCCCATATACTGCTATGATTATTTGAATTGGTTGTTTTGGAGGTTAAAGGATCAAAAGGAACTCCAAGAGGGTTTGGACCCTGGCTGAATCTACCCGAACAAAGGACCCCCAAGTGCACCTCTCTTCGCATAGTTTTCTTATATTAGTATCATGGCTATGTGGAATGCTTGTTTTTCATTGTAGATAACCCCCGCTCTGCTAGGGTATTGACCCAAGACCCTAGGGGATTTTGTCCCTCATTATAATTGGCAAAACCACTGGGGACAACACTATTGTTGTTCCTAGTTTGGGTTAATTTAAGCCAATCAAGGCTCAGGCTTTGATTTTCTTGCTGTAACTGAGTTGTTTGTTCCTATAGGAACTTCGAATTTAAGTCTGAATAGTTTTTTCGGACACCTTTTTTTCTTTTTCTTGTGAACTGTTATATACACAGTTTTGCCAGGTTATAGAAGCATATGTACGCAAGTTTCGCCATACGAACCCGCATATACACAGGTTTCTTTCGGTTGAATCGCATATACACACCACTATGAACTGACACAGTTGCGTATACCCTAATTTTCCAAGATTTTCGCAAATCTTCCTTGTTCAGTAAATTTGTTTGCTGGTCTGGGTACTTCCTGAGCAGTCAAGTTGGGTTGTCAGTCTCTATTTTTATAACAAGTTTCTGGTTTTGAATTCTCTCCCTTTATGGAAATTTTTGGTCTTGTTTTGTTTTGTTACAAGTGTCATCATTTGTGTTTTAGAACACAAGATTTCTCTCTGAGAATCTTGGTTGTTCTGGTCTTCTAGGGTAGAAAGGTTGTTTTCAATCTTTGTGATAAAATTTACCTTAGTGATCTTCTTGTTTTGTGTCAAAACTGCACCTTGTGGCCATTTACTTTTCTTGCTTTTTCAAAGTTGTTGAGTGACGATTTTGAGAGTTGTCTTTCTTTATATTTTGATCATTGTCACCAAACTCTTTTTGCTACTTTTTGGTTGTTGAGAGCATCTTGAAACACCTATTTTGTTGAGTTTTCGCCCATTTTGACTTGATAACTTGTAAAGTGTTTAGGTTGCTTATTCTTGGGTCTCAAAGTTTTCAATAGTTTTTGGAGCACTTTTGTCATTTTTGTTTTTTCTTTTGAAGAAAACTTCTTGAAAACTTGGTTTTTGCTTTCTTTGACCTTGTTTTGATTTGGTTTCTTTTTGCGAGTGAAAGTGCATTTTTGTTTGTCTTGAGATGTGCTTTTAGTGTTTGGATGAAAATGAGCATTAGCAACTTATATTCTATCTAAACATCTTAAGTGGCCAATTAGAAGTGATAAAAAAGTTCCTTTCATTATTTGCTTTAGAGAAATCTTAATTTTCTTGCATCGTCATTATACGTTGCATTAGGATAATTTTGCATTGTTAAAGCATTTTTTCCGTGTGTGAAGTGTGTTGCAAGAAAAGGAAAAGAAAAGGAAATAGTTTTTTGCTTTCTAAGTGTTTAATAGAACCCAAGTAGAAGTTGCTTCTCATCGAAAGAAAAATGATTGCATTCATGTAGTTACTTTTTCTTTGATTTTGGTTGAGTCATACACACATCATCAGTATCACTACAACACCATTGAGTTAAAAAGAACAACCTCTAAAATCAAGCTCTAATTAAAATATAATAGAACTTTTTTATATTGTCATTTAGACACACCAACAAGTTTTAGGATATTTTAGGGCCTTGGATTAGGTGAGTGGAGAGAAAAATCTCCAAGGCCAGTTTAAACTATCAAAAATAGAAGTCTGAATAAAGAGTGCAAATCCAATAACGTTAGGGATACCAGGAAAGCTCTGGATCTGGGAGTTAAGCACGAGGGCTTTTGAAGATAAGGATGAGAGATACCCCCTCTCCTACTTGTTGGATCTTACCTCAAGACTGTTCCGCTTGGCTTCAAACACGAGTTGGTAACCTTAGTTGATTATCCTAGGGATCTACACAGGTGGCTACAGAGGGGAATCCCATGGCACCTGAGGTCGACGTTGTATCACACTCAACAATACTTCTAGAGGGCACCACCCTTGCAAAGCTCAGGGGATTGCACCGGCACAAGCTATTGTTTGGAGGTCAGTGTAACTTCCTCTGATACCTTCGCTGGTAGGCCTAGGCCATTATTATCCCAGACTATCTTCGGAAGACCCCTACTTCACTTTCTTGTATTTTGTGTCCGGTCCTAATCACCCGGAGTGAAATACTTGGAAGTTGTTTCACTGGCTAACTTCTTTTAGGGACTTTATAGTTGATTTCTCTTTGATCTTTGTATATAGTTGGCTTTAGGTATTTTTGTCTAGTCACTTCCTGGACTTTGTATCCTAAGTGACTAACTTGCCACTCTGCCGATCCTGAAATGCTTTTGGTCATTCTTTCGAAAGTTGTGGAGTTACCTCCTCAAGCGTAAAGGTTTTGATTGTGTGCCTATCTTCCTTGAAAATTCATTTGTACATTCTCGTAAGGGAAGGGTCTGCGAATCAGTTAGATATGGCCCATATTCCTGTGAAAACCAACCAAGGTACCCTCCCAAAAGGAAATCCTTATGCTTTTCCTTTCTTTGGAAATGTTGGTACTCCCTTGATGGCCACTTTGAATATTCTTGGATTGAATGTTAGACTACCAGTTTGGCTGTGGTCCACTCTGAATATTCTTGATGTTCTTGAAGCTTCTTAGATGAATGCTTTATTTCAAGGGAATCACATGGGTGCTAATTGTTCATCTTCTTTCAAAGAGAAATCTGGGATTCCTTTTTCTCCTCCTTCTCATAATAAGAAATCTAAAAAGCGGAGAAAGAGGAAGGCGAAGAAGAAGAATAATTCTATCCATTCATCATCAACCTCTACAAGTTATGTTAGAGATGAGCCTTCAACCGCTACAAGTCATGCTACATCACAAGTCTAGTCACTGCGAGTCATACTAGTAATTCATCTTCAACCTCTGCTAGTCATGTTGGAGATGAGCCTTCAACCACTGCAAGTCATGTTGGGGGCACGAGTCTAGTCACTGCAAGTCATACTAGCACTTCATCATTAACCTCTGCTAGTCATGTTGGAGATGAGCCTTCAGCCATTGCAAGTCATGTTGGGTACATAAGTCTAGTCACTGCAAGTCATACTAGCACTTCATCATCAGCCTCTGCTAGTCATGTTGGAGATGAGCCTTTAGCCACTGCAAGTCATGTTGGGGACACGAGTCTAGTCACTACAAGTCATACTAGCACTTCATCATCAACCTCTCCTAGTCATGTTGGAGATGAGCCTTCATCCACTGCAAGTCATGCTGGCGACATAAGTCTAGTTATTGCAAGTCATACTATCAAAGAGTCACCAACCTCTGTAAGTCATGTTTAGGATTCTCTGCAAAGCATTGCTAATCATGTTAGTGGGATGGAGGTTGATACGAAACCTGGACGTAGAAGTTTTAAACCTAAGTTCCCTTGTAACATATGCAAGGGAGACCATCTTACTCATTTATGCCCTCGTATTCCAGAGGTACAAAGGATATGGTCTGAGTCTAAAGTTCTTCTACTCCTAGATCTGATATGGTTTCTCATCAATCCCATCAACCATTGGTTGATAAAGTTGTAGAGCTAGTGCAATCTCTGGCTGATTACACTCCTCTTTTGGGGGGTGAAGTGCCTAACAAAAGAGTCATCTTGATTTCTAGTACAGAGTCTTCTAGTATAGGGGGCATTCTATTTATTCGAATGTTCCCCCTCCAAGTTCTAGGAGTGTTTCCTTTGATTGGGATAGTCTTGTCAAGCCTCGTCTTCCTTCCACTGCACCTTTCCAAATAAAGGTCAGAGTTAATTCCACAAAAATTTATTGATGTATGGTGGATGAAGGATCCTCTGCAAGTATTACATCCTCTGTGACTTGGAAAGCTTTGGGTTCCCCAAATTTGTTGATAGCTCAGGGTTAGTTGTTAGCCTATGATAGAAGACTTGGTGAATCTATGGGTGTTCTTCCTCAGTTGCCTATTACTTTAGGTGGGAAGACTGTCTTAATCAATATGATGGTGGTTGATAGCCCTTTAGACTTTAATATGCTACTTGAGCGTGATTATGTCTATGCTATGAATGTTGTGGTGTCTTCACTCTTTCAAGTGATGTGCTTTCCTCATGAAGGGAATATTGTCACTATTGATTAGATTACATCTAATAATTACCACCCTAATTTGAATTTACTGCAGAATGCTCGTTGGTTTATTCCGAGTGTTCAAGTAGACTCTACCCCACCACGAGTGAATTATGTGGCATTGAATCCTCAATGTTCAATTGCTTCTGAGAAGGATCCTTTGACCTATTATTCTCCTTCTTAGGACTTGGTGCTGGCACTTGACTGAGAGATTCTTCCTATAGGGACATGGGACCCCTTAATTCCCTCTTTTGATCCTTGTAGTTATCATGTTTTTCTAGAACTTGATTTGCCTTCACAGGAGGGACTCTTTGAAGCCATGAGTTTTGACTACCAAAGGAGTCTTTGGACTGAGCCCTGCAAGGGGTTTGTCTAGAAGAACCATTATGCGTAAGCTGCAAGGTTGTGTGGTTCCTTGTACCATATTGTATACATGAGGTATGGATTTTCAAGTTTTGTATTCTATAATGCAAGATTTTATATGAAGTTTGTATGTGGGATGTATTAACTTCATGTCTAGTGTTCCTCTTTATGTTTACAAAACATGGAATATTTCTCCTTTGGAAGTTTATGCTTGATCTGTTCTAACAGTTATTGGTTCTCAAAACTGGCATATAGGTTAGGTTTTTCCACCTGCATTGTGCATTTATCAGTTTCCTTTCCCATTTTGGCCTTAGGATCAACACCACCATGTTATGGTGCAGAATCTTCTCATTTCTTACAAGTATCATGACTTGTGTGGCAGAGCCTATCTTATCATGGGTGCCCTAGCTAGTACCTTGTTGTGACTTGGCACTCATGCTGATTTTTTGTCCCTAGGCTCGCAATCCTCTTTAGTCTTGCCATGACTTATGCGTTGAAGACTTATTCCTCTTTGCTTCTTTGCTTCATTCTGGCCTTATACCCTAGAGGCTCATTTGTGTTGAGTTGTAATACTGCATTGCATTTTGACCATTTGCACCTTTTGGCCTTAAGCCCGTTTCACTTGGACTCGTGTTTAAGCCAAATTTTGACCATGACGTCTGCAAAATCAAAGTTGCTTCCCCTTGACTTCTGCAACTTGACACACCCTGACCCGTGGAAGGAACACACCTTTGAGTGTCTTTGACCAGTTTTCACCTCCCTATATTTAGCATAGGATTGTTCCCATCCCAGGAACTAGATCATCTGTTTCACTGACACTCATTCTTTCCACTGTATTATAGCATTCTTTTATTCTTTTTCTAGCTTAAAGAAAAATACAAAAAAATTATATATTCAAAAAAGAGCAGGAATGGGACAATACTTCCATTTATTGTTGGCAGCTAGAGTTAGTCGTGTCGCCCTTGAACAAAGCACTCAAAACAAAGTCTCCTCCATTTGGGTAGGATTTAGTTTGACTTAAGTATGCCTTAACCTTGTTATTGAGTTAGTTCTCCCTCGATTGGTTCTCTTCCAATCATATGGAGGGTTAATTCGTGCCTCCTGCATGACGAACTTATACAGAGTCATCATATGCTGCCACATAGTCACATTGAGTCGTGCTTTTGTTCAAGGGAAGTTAGCTTGAGTCGGCTGCTTTGCAGTGTCTCTTGACACATTTTTCAGTCGGCCATCCTTGGTTGTCAGTGTCTTGTCTATCATCAGATCAATTATATTGGTCCTTTACTCATGCCAGTTTGAGAAGGTCCCCATTGACTTCTTGTTGGCGGGTCTTGTCCTTATCGATGATGACATCTTGCTTCTAGGATAGGCCTAGAGTCGCACCCTGGCCCTATTTTCATTATTGATAGGTCACCTTGTGCTCAGCATCGATCAGTATCATGGGTCTTTGACTGAGTGGTTTCCCTTGTGTTTGACTTCAGGTTACATTATCACACACTAGGATTCGTGCAGTACCTTGGTTTCCATTTGACCCTACTAGTGGATACCTCACCTCTATGTTAGCTTTCATTATTGGTTGGTTAAGAGGGTTTCTATCATGCGCTAGCCACATCTTGTGTACACCGAAAACGTGCTTCAGTTGGGTTACTACATCTTTTTCACCTGATTCCTTCCACATTATTGGCCTACGAGTTCCAATCACGCTAGATTGATGAAGGATGCCTTAATGCCTTCCTTCTAGTGGTTCTTTCCCCATCGACTATGACTCATTGCTTTGGGGCAAAGGTCTAGAGTCCATTTGGCAGTACCTTGAGGTTTGCAGTCATTGGTGGTAGATCCTTCGCTATCGTCAGTGGGAAACCATCATTGTCTCCTGATCAATAGATTCTTATAGGTGTTTGACTCTAGCTCATCTATTCACACTTGTTAGATTGTACTGGGTACCTTCATGCTCATTATCATTATCGGTGAGTAGTCTCACGTTTGTTAATGGTATACATCAATGACCGGTAATCAAACGATTTCTCACATGGTCGACTTTAGATCATTTATTCCCCTGGTGTAGAAATGTACCACGGTGGTCAGTGAAGACCTCGGGTTACATCAGCATTCATTGGTTCACTTGACAGTTGCTTCCATTGCTGCTAGTTGATACCACTCCACCTTATATGTTGTAGTCATTCATGGCGACATTCTATATGTTGGCACTTGAGTTTTCAGTGTAGTACCACCTTACTCCATCATGTTCATTTGGTACTTTTGGGATCAATCTTTGATATTAGTGATCAGCTTCATCCTTCAGCATCATTGACATTCTTATATGTGCTATTCAAACATGTACTGTTTGATTATGATAATATGATCCATTATGTATTTTTCATTCTTCTATACTTGTATACTTAGTGGATCCGATTGTACTTGATATGCAGACATGCTTTACTTTCTCTGAGCATGGGTATGCCCGTCTCAGACAGTGTTTCTTTCTGATCTCCTCTTGTGGCTTGGTAGGCTGAACTTTGGTGAAGTCCTTCTCAGTTCTTGACAGGTTTCCTTTCCATGCACTTACTTAATACATTTCAGCCATCATGTACCCCTTCTGACCTCATATATTAGGGGGCATCTGTTATAGCTCCAAATCTCACTCTTGATGTTTGTGATGCTACACTCATGGCCTAGGGAAACCCATCCTTCCAGACCTGGTCCAAATACTTTAAAAACATTGTTTTACTCCCTATACGCGACATTGCCCTGAGCTATATGTGTGTGTACGTGGGTCTGTGTATACCCAACCCGTGTATATGTATTAAAACACTTAAAAAAAATAAATCTTCTTAATTTCAGGAGGAGACTATGGGTTTTACCTATTGATTACCTATTAGTGTCGTTGCCTAACTGTTCCCAACGAATTCCCAACTATAAACTACTTTGGAAGATGTATAAAAAGGCTTCAATGGGAAGGCCTAAGAGAGGAGAGAATAGAGAGAGAAATCACTCTGCTAAGATTATCCCTGATTAGGTCTGAAGATCCTTGTGCTTCCAGCACTTCCCCCATTACAGGAAACCCTTGTTTCCTTGAGTTATGATGTCTTTCCACTAGTTGAGATATCCTTGTGTGAGTCATGGAAGGAGCTTGTTGAAGACTTGGAATTGGACGGATTTGGAGGATGGTTCCGCTTGGAGCCTGTGAGAGGAAGGTTTAGGTGATATCATTCCTTACCAGTTTTTAGTTATTTGCAATAAAGAAACATTAGTCTTGTTCTCGAAATTAATCTTATTCATTCTTATGATGTTAATGTTATGATTGCATATGAGTAGTTGTTTCAATTATATAAATAACTACCTTTTAATATGCTATGAAGTTCCATAGCATGAATAGTATGATGCTTGGTCCATATATTCCTATGCTTCTTTGAATTGGTTGTTTTGCAGGTTAAAGGATCAAAAGGAACTCCAAGAGGGTTTGGACCCTGGATGGATCTACCCGAACGAAGGACACCTGCGTGCACCTCTCTTCGCGTAGTTTGCTTATATTAGTATCATGGTTGTGTGGAATGCTTTCTTTTCATTATAGATAACCCCCGCTCTACTAGAGTATTGACCAAAGACCCTAGGGGACTTTGTCCCTCAACAATGGGGCGTAACCTAGGTTCAACATTAGCTAAACCAATGAATAACAACCTAAATGATGGCCTTTGTAGCAACAACCCACGTAGCATAGACTGAAGTCTCACCCAAAGTAGTATTGAGGGATGATAGAACTAAGTTTAATCATCCATAGGTCAATGTGAAGGGTTCCTGTAATTCTCAGGGCTTATTTTGGTCTTTGCAAATCCTAATATTCCTAGAACAATTAATCATAATAAAACTTATAGAGAGTGATGGGCCTCTAAATTAGACATAAATCAAGACCCATGCCTCTAAATTAAAACATAAATTAAGGCCTATGACCATCCTTCGGCACATTAAACCTCTCTTTCTACATTAGATAATGTATTTTTAACTTTAATATATTCATTAGGAAGGTTTATGAATAATTGGATATTTGTGCCTAATATTATTTATTTTTGTGGAATATTATGAGAATATTAGGTAGATTATGAAGAGTTGGAGGAGGAGATAATTTAGGGACTTGTTCCCTACTACAAGAGGATCAATAATAAATAATAAATCAATAAGATATTATGGAATTATGGCACAGATTGTGGAACTCCAATGATTGAGAAAATATAGGAATGTGTTCCCTGTGATTTAATGCAGATTCCTAGTATTGGGGACCAGATCCACTAATCAAGGGATTTTGGTGGGGAAAGCTTCCTCCTCCCATGGGGAATGATTCCTAATAATTTTCTATAAGTACCAAGTCAAATTTGCCTCTACGAATAGATTTTCATTAGTGTTCTTGTGGAGAGAACTCGTATTTTTGCAGCTCCTATATATTTTCTTGTAGGGATGTAATTGTATTAATGAAATAATGAATATTGGTGTCATGTTCATCTTATAAATCTTGTTATCCTCCATTGGTATCTGATTTTTCTTGGGCTTGGCCATCCTAAGAGCCCAATAGCCCTTTTGTATCATTTTATTTCCTTCTTTTCACTTCTTATTCACATACATCTCTTGTTTTTATTTCCTTATACTTATGCATTTAGTATTAATGATTTCTTGTTGTAGGATTAATTTAAACCAATTAATCATTGGAAAAGATTTGGAAGGTCATAGTAATCATTGAGCTACTTGGATTAACTTTCTTATTGCCAAATCTAGATTTTTGGAACTCCTTTATGGCAAAGAACAATAAACTTCTGCTATTTTTTAGATCATGCTAACAAGATTCAATTGAGTTGGTTCCACTTGGATTAGATAAAAAGACATTCTAGTTCATAACAAAAATTACCCCACTACATTTGCACTTGATTAGGTTAGGAATTTTTTAGATTTACTAGCTCACTAGTTCTCGAATTTCTAGATTTTAGACTAGTAATGTTTTTCTATTTTTTAGCATGGTTTAATAGAGGTCTTTTTGAGTGATTCCAATTGGAATGGGGACCTAAGACATCCTAGCTAACAACAAAATTTTTCCGATCCAATTTGGATTTGATTTGATTTGTCATTTGATGAATTATAGGTTTGTATAGTAAATCTGTAACATCCTATAGTAAATCAAGGGATCCTATAGGAAATCACTATAGCATCCTGTAGGAAAGTATGTTTTGAGCCCAAATTGAGAGAAAACATCATTGAAGCCTGGATTAGTCCTCTACTTGACTTCCATGCCATCAATACCATTTTAACCCTCTTTCTCCACACTTGTCTCACCTGCCAGAGATCAAGGAAAGATTAGCATTTGCATTCATAAGCAAAAAGATTTAAAAAAAAAATATGAATTCTTTTATATTTACACATGCACATAGCAGTTAGTACTCTCTAGATCAGATTTCATGCTCAATTAGTTTAAATCATCACATGTGATAAATAGGGTTAAGCTAGGTTTCTTTACATTTAGTTCATGATGTTTATGCAATTAGAATATGTTTCTTTCTTTGTACTTTCTTTCTTATAATAAGTTAAGGTTCCTTTTCAAACATTTCATTTTATGCAATTAGTTTAGAATTTAGCTTCAGTACATGCACTCCATTACATCATGATAGCAAAGGAAGGACACCTTGTATCTCACACGTATAGTGTCAATACCTCTTAAGTTTGTACAAACCTTGGGTTGATAATTAAAGTCGGTAGCCTTAGGAGTTGTAGCATTATTGCTGCAATAACAAAGCTTATCACCTTTTGGTGCCGTTTCCAGGGAGGTGTCAAAGTATGCATTGTTTTCTTCCCTCGTTATTCATTTAGTTTTACTTTTTACAAAAAACAAAAAATAATTGCGTTAGGCATATTTCATTTCAAAAATAGAAAAGTGCATTGCGTTGGTGTTTTCATTCAATCCTAAAAACAAAAAAATATCCAAAACCAACCCACGCCCCCCATTTGATCACGTGGTGTAGTAAGAGCCACATCACCATTCACTTTTGCAGGTAGAAGAAGAAGATGGCAAATAATGTAGAAGAAATGGATGGAGATGATGACAATGAGGAAGATCCTCTCGGATTTCCCATTCAAGATATTGATGGTAGTGTGCACATGAAGAACATCCCTCCATATTTCCTTCCATAATTTCATGGTCTAAGGTTAGAGGATTTGGAAAAAATTCTCTTTGAATTTGAAATTATTTGTAGATATTATGGTTACTTATTAAAAACTCAAAAATTGAGATTATTTCTAGCAACATTGAAGGATAGAGCTCTTAAATGGTTCATGTGTTTAGGGACTATTCAATAAGATCATGGAGTGAGATGCAAAAGATATTTCTAGAAAAATGCAAATCTCATGATCTTAAAGAAGAAATATTATAGACTGAATCAAACAGAAGATGAGAGTCTAGAAGATCTAATAGAGAGGTTCATGTATAATGTTAAGAGGGAGAAACTACATTATTTAGGATCCGACACACTAGAAACCCTCTTACTTAGAGAAATTAGGGATGAATGGATTGATCTCCTCAATCTCATGAGTAGAGGTGATGTATATCAATTATCATTTGAGGAAAATTGGAAACATGCAAAGAGATATCAAGAGGAAAAGCAAGAGTAGGTAAATCAACATCAGGATCGGCAAGTCAAGCTAAACGTAGAAATTTTTTTGATGATTTTAAAACATAAATTCTTAGAAATCTAAAAAAAAAGTAGAAATGTTAAAAATGCAAGATGAAGGAAAAGAAAATGTTGATATTTGTGTTGCAGAATCACATGATGTTAAACATTGTCCATCATTACCGAGGTTGAAGGAAGTACACCAAGAAGACAATGTAACAATTCAATTGCAAATGCAAAAATGTTATGTAGCTCCAAGAGGACCATGGAAGCCTATTTAGCTTGATATGATCCAAGAGCCTAATTCACAATTTAAAGGTTATGCATATCCACTTCAAAGTAAGTGAAACACACCCTTTCCTTGGAAACATTGGCCATCTTAAACCCAAAACCAATATTGGCAACAAGGTTGGCAAGGAACTTATGGGAGCCATCCACAATATCCTCAATATTTTCCTCAATATCCTCCATACCCAACTCCATGTTATCTCTACCTTTCATCTCCTCCACAACCACAACCCCAACCACATCCATCTCAAGTATCCACTCCTACTCAACTACTTGTACCATCATTTCCAAACCCACACATTGATGTAGATTAGCCCACTTACAATGCTAAGGTACAACACTTCCAAACATCTCCTCTTGAGATCAATGGTATTCACCATAGCTAAGGAAGAGTATTGCAAAAAAGAGATTATCTTGATATCATTGAAGGACCACATCGAAAAGAAGAATATTCAAATGAAAAGACCACAAAATCATGGGATTCACTTGATAAAGAGCTGACATCAAAATCATAGATCGAGAGAGCTCCCTCATGGCTACCATCAAATCCTCCATGTATTCAAGAGAACAATCAACAAAATAAGGAAGATTTGAAGGCCATGGATGAAGAAGACATCCAAGATGATCTAAATCAGAAAGTGGACTAGGGGCATCACAACTATTTTTAAATATGGTTCCAGATAGTCACTAAGTTGCAGCAATACTCTCTTCTTTAATCATGCTTGATATTATCAAAGTCAAAGCATTTGATCACTTAAATTTAGGTACATGTCAAAGCATCCATTTCAATCCTAACATCATTTTTTCTGCCATATTGATGAGCACATGGCTCCATTGGAATTATTCTTATACTTGAAAGTGATTTTGTTTTTCAAGTAGGGTAGGGTAGAGAAAAAAAAAGAGAAATAAGAGAAAACAGAAAAAAAATCTCAGGCGAAAACCTCCTTGGAGGTGCCTCAGACTGGCTCATTGATTGAAAACCTCCATGAGACAGTCAATTGGTTGGTAAAAAAAATTAGAAAAAGGAAAAGATCCCAGGTGAAAACTGCCTTTGAGGCATTGTTGAGTCAAATTATAGAATTATAATTTGATTAAACATAAATCATCAACTCGAGAAGGTAATCTTGTGAGATGCATGCAAAGTATATGCAAGCCTAATATTGTAAGTGGTGATTAATCTAATTAACTAATCATACAAAACCGATGACTATCTTCTACATCAATCACTTAGAAGCAAAGACTATAGAGTTGACCAAACTTCCCTCTACAACTCTTAAGATTGTTGATGATGATTAAGAAAAGATATAAAAACCAACTTACAACAAATTCAGAAATTCAATCAACATAAGGAATCAAATCTTCATTAACTAAATCCCACACATGAACAAAATATTAATTCAATTAATCCAGTGCTGCTCATATATATTCGAAAGAGTACATTAGCTGTAAAAAATGAATTATTGCTACATAACAGAAATAAAATACATGAAAACTACACTATGGGATTTGTGAGTAAAGGGGGACCTCCCTTACTCACAACCCCTTCAAATTAGAGGAGCTTGCTCACTGCAATGGACAGAACATATCTTTATATTAGTTTGAAAATACAGTCGAGTACAATCTATTACAAAGTTAGTGCTGAAACCAACTCAGCGCTCTAACATCCCCCTATCATCGAAACTAAGACATAACTTATACATGTACAAAGCCCATAGATGGTTCGAAATAAAGGAGACTGCTAATCTAAGACATAGGCTAATAGACCTGTTACAATATATTGTTTTTAGCCATATTGGGTGTAATCGATGACTGAAAGCATGGACTAGATGAAAACTTGTTACATGGCTGTAGTTGTTCCTCCAAATGGCTAGCCAGAGAAAGCCTCTAAATATGGGCGGCATTGTTGGTAGATCTGAGAAGGCGAATAAGATAGGAATCATACGTGATATATTCCTCGCATAACCCATGTTCCCATTGTACTTAGATATTCATGGAACATGGCTAATCATTGATGTTACTGCAGGAAATCCGTGCAGTTACAGGAAAGCTATGACTGTAGGAAATCTACAGTAATTGCAAGAAATAAGATCACACAACTCTTTGCAGGAATTATGCACATGTCCTCGAATCGAAGCAAATCTACACAGGAACTCAAGATTAGTTGGCATGGTAATAAAATAACGAACAACTAGCTAAGGATTACTCAAAGTTAGGGTAAAAGTTGCTTTTTAGTATTAATTTGCATACCTTCAGCCTATGACACCCTTTTGGAAAAAAAAAGGTATTACAACCAAGATAGGCATAGTAGGGGTTAAAAATAATGAAAATGGGAGAGGGAAAGTATAGAAAAAGGTATCAAAATTGGGCAAAACCAAGCCCCAACATCTCCCCCACACCTAAGTCCTTGCATGCCCCTTATGCAAGCAAAATTGTTGTGTCTCCCCAAAGAGAAAAAGGGAAGCATTCCTTATCCTGAGATGCATCTACCTCTGCAAACTAATTCACTAGCTCCGCCAACTGGTTCAACTAGTTACTATTGGGTTTTATAGGAAATTTACCCTCGTACAGTTCATTTTTATTTTTCAAATGATTGATCTTAGCCTACTTATTTTTCATAATTCGGGTCATTTTCTGGACCCACTCTTCATGCTCCTTCTGGATACTTAGGTTGTTCTCCTTCAGGGTATCGTTTTCCTTTCTCAAAACACTGTCTAAAATGGTGAGCTCGGTAATGATTTCTTCCAATTCCTATAGATACTGTCTCTTCTGAGGGGTTACTTCCCCTCCCTGATGTCCTTGGAGAGATTTAGAGGACCCGATGTCCTACTGTACTTTCTATTCCTCTATTGCATTATTCCCTCTTCCATGTAGCAGGGAGTCCTGAACAGACATCGCTACCTCACCAGTAAACTCAGTTGACTTAATCTTCTCTTTACCTTTGGGTTGACCATGGTGTTTCTCCTTCTCCTTATCCAGTGTCTCAGGAAATACTTCTACATCCAAAATACCTTTTATTACCAGCTGAATAGCCTGGCTTCTGGTAAATCTTTTTGCCGAGGTGGCAGTACCATTCTTCAACTTGGACTTTTGGCCCACAATCTCCCCTATCACTACCATGTCCTCATCTTTTTCTGCTTCCTTTATCTATACCCCCAAGGTCTGAGGCTTCTTCTTATTCTTTAGCTTTTCTTTGGGTTTCTTCTCAGTGGGCTTCAGAGAGCCGATGCCATCCCTCTTTTCCTTCTTTACCAGTGGCATTTGACTCTGTAACTTTTTCTTTTATTTTTCCACTGGTTTTTCTCCTATAGACTCTAAAGGGTAAGATTTTTTCTCGTCCTCTTTCCCTTTTATTTGTAGCCCATGCATCCGTAGATTTTTCCTTAGTTTATCTGCCGATGCTTCCTCCATAGAATCTGAGGAAATAGAATCCTCATTCTCTGCAAAATAGTTTTCGGCCAAGAACTCCTCCCATGTTCACTTTTTCTCTTTCAAGACCTCCACAATTATCATTTTGACCAGCCCGTGGTGGAAGAGGTTTTCCTCTAAATTGACCCCCCTTTCCTTAGCAACCATCGACATCTTCATCAGCGACATCATCAATTAATAGGGAAAATTTAATGGCTTGTCATGGAAATG
Source organism: Pinus taeda (assembly GCA_000404065.3). NCBI lineage: Eukaryota > Viridiplantae > Streptophyta > Pinopsida > Pinales > Pinaceae > Pinus > Pinus taeda. Next base: position 24,617 of record APFE031118007.1, read on the forward strand.
GGTGACTAGCTAAATATGAAACAAGAATGCAAGCCCAAAGCGAACCTCACATGTGATCTATTTCTACAGGAAAAATAACAAGTTCTTATACTTACTCTTCAAGAGCTCCTGCGAGATTCCCTTAGTCCAGTTGGGGTACAAATTCTCTCTAGAGAGGATAGGTGCATATAAACTCTTGTTTAAAATCTCGTTCTTCAACCAATGTTCTCCCAACTGTGGAATCTCGCACGCCTGATCTACCAAACCCTCAGTCAACCTGAATTGAACATCCCTCACTTGAGCCTTATCGCTGCTCAGGTTTAGGGAAAAATATTTTGTCACCTCAGAGTTGTGGCAGCTGAATCACTGGGAAAATGGTAGCCACCCTGCTCTTTCCAATCTTTTCTTGCTGCGAGGGTCGGCCTCCAGCAACTGAGGCCCTTACGGCTCAAATCAAACAGGGGCATATAGTTTCAACATGGTGAAAGACTAGAATACAGGGCATATGCAATTCTTGGAAATATCGGCTTAAGCTTTGTAATAGACTCATGCAACAAGGGAGGGCTTATTATAGAAAGTGATCGCAAAGCACATGATTTTCGAGAGATGAGTCATGATCATGATTGTCATCATGATCTGACCTGCATGAAGATAAGGGGAGTACGTATAAAGGTCGTGCCTGAATCATGGCGATCAGGCAAGTAGCTAGAGTAATAATATACCAGATTACAGCTGCATTTTTCCACAGGGGTGACCATAGCCAAAAAATCATACAAATAATTAAAAGCAAAAGTATTAATTACCCTTTACCTCAGGTGTCCCATCATCGGTTGTACTTCACCTTATACCTTCCAACGGTCTAGTACTTCGGATGACACGTGCATTTCCTTGAGATGATAACCCACCTAATAATTAAATCAGATATATGATTTTACAATTCATGACCTCAACTAGTATTAAAAATCTGTCAGTACTTCTAAATAATTTTAAATTAATTCTCTATCTATGCTTTTCAATGTGTTTTTCAGAAAACTAGGGTGTTGTTGTAGGAAATGTAACCAGGACTGCTAAACATTTTCTACAGGAAATGGAACCACACTAGTGAACTTTCTAGAAAATTGAATTGTGACTTTTGAAACTTTTGCAGGAATTCAGACTATGACTTGCAAAGATTCTGCAGGAAATTAGACCATGACTTGTGGAGCTTCTGCAGGAAATCGACCAATGACTAAAAATTTTCCCTTGCTTGTATACAGTTCACTGCACATGAATAAAAGCTGCCGATGTTGAATGTACAATGAGTTCATTGGATTACCAGCCATTGAGGTTAGTTGTTAACCAATGCAAGGCCCATCACCTTTAATGAGAGCGAGGACCAAGATACCTTGATGCACCTTATTGGGTGTGAATTAATGTGTTGATGTCAAACCCCCCTGTAAGATCTAGCAGCCAAGGATCCATAGTGATTCCCCATTACTGCTGGTGAGATAGCCAATCATTGGGGCATACAAGCTTTAAGGCATCATAACACTCTGATATTGCACCGAGATAGATTGTTGATGTCAATGGGCCAAGATTGTTGGAAGGAGGGCCTTAAGAAATCCCACATCATTCCAACACGAGCAATCCAGATTTAACTAAAAATAAAATTTTATTTAGAGAACCTACTAACCTATAATTTTAATGAGCCTAGGGCAATCCATGCTCGCCAGATTTCATTTTTAAAGAGTCTACAATACTTAGAATAGAAGACTCCATGGGGTTCATTTTCCGTAATTAGTCCACTGGGCTCAGAAAAAGGAATAAACATATACCTAATAGACATTTGTCTCATGTTTTACCAAGCACAAGGAGGAATAAAGTGAGCTCATTACGTCAACAGTAAATCAAGAAGAGATAGTGGAAGGAATGATCCCTTCTCTCACGATCTACAGGTTTCTTTTATTCACAATTTCTTCCACAAATTCCTCATTAGATTAGGGTTTCTAATATAACTTGAGTTTGTGCCCATTGACCAAGAAGTTAACATTCCCATCATCAATGGTTTTAACCCAAACAGATCCATTATCAAAGACATTCTCAATTTCATAAGGGCCCATCCAATGTGTATTAAATTTTCCTTTAAACTTCTTAAATTTAGAATCATACAACAATTCCCAGTCTCCCTCTTTGAACTGCTTCTTTTTAATGTATTTGTCGTGCCATTTAGCCCGTTGTTTTTCAATCAAGTTAGTATGTTGAAAAGCATCCTGCCTAATTTCGTCCAACTCATTGAGCTACAAGATTATTTACTGCTGAGCTTCATCAAGGTTTATTACCAAATCTGCTGCCATTTTAAATTTTTTGATCTGAAATTCAATGGGCAATAAAACTTTCTTTCCATACACCAATTCATATAGAGAAAAGTGAGTGGTATTGTTACCGGGAATAGTGTCCACTCGGATGTTTCTATTCCCATTAAGACTGGTAGCTATCTTAGAAACAAACAAGTAAAGTCTACTTTCGTTTTCCTTTATGAAAATAGATAAGAGTGGAACAAAGGGGACCAACCTTAGTCTTGCACTTGATTTCCTTGTTTGATTCCTCTCCTTCTTGATAGAGCTTTGCCACTTCTTCTTCGTCTGCCCAGCTTCAAAGAGCACCTGTGGAATCACAACAACATACTACTATCGAAGAACAAAGATCTATATTCAGAAATAACACAGGACCAGATATGTGTTAACCATACAAATGCATATGTAAACAAACATACAAGAATATGGAGGAAAACTTGAATAGCTTTATTAAAATGAAAAGTAGCAAGAGGATTACAACCATTTGTTCTGACACAACATCATCCTCCAACAAGAAAGCCTTTCTTCACCTCAAGTAAAGCTTAGATCACCCAACACTACGAATATACACCAGAAAACCAACAACACTTCTCTACAAGATACAAGATTCCAGCCTTCGGATCTCTGTGATGAGGGATCCATATATAGATGATTGTAGGGAGGTGAGTCATATTTTGGGGTCTTGATTAGTGTCCTCTCTCTGATAGTTCCTAATTCCACTTGGAGAATGATGATCTCTTACTCATCCCTGGTCGAAAACAGAGAGGCAAGTGTCAGAGGGGAAGCTTCTGGAAGATTCCATGATCGTCCACCTCGCAATTTGTCCCTACCATTTGTCCATTCCTGACCATCACACCCTACAGATGGGAAATTCAGTATGCATCGCACCTTGTACACTGGGAAAGTGATATGCATCGTACCCTCTACACTGGGTTTTCCGTATGGTCCAGTTTTGACCATTTATGAGCAGTTTTTAGTGGAGAACTTCTGGGAGATGATGTAATCAGCTGACCTTGTTCCTTTAGGTAGTGAAGCAAAAATTTTAGGGACTTAGGAGCCCTCTATTTATGGACATTTATGATTGGGGTTGAAGTGCCCAAAAATGTCTATAACAGTTGCCCCCTAAAGCATGAGGTCATTAATCTTTTTGATGTCGGGTGAAATGCTTTACCATGAGGATCCGAAGTTTTTCTGAGCTGGGAGGCGACCTGTAATAAGATACAATACAATACATTATTTTGACAACATTTTTTCATGATCTAGCTAAGGCGGGCATTCCCTTTCTCAGCTTTATAAATTCATTTTCATGTACATAGGACAGACAATCATCTTTGTGGCAAACTAATGATTCAGACTCATCATCCTTTGATTTGGATGATCATTTGTTTGGCAATGATGTACATTTGATGTCTTTATATACCTTAATATATCGCATCCCAGATGGATGAAACTAGATCTGGGGTCTTCAAAACTCGTTCAATCTTCACTCGGAGTACAAGTCGATCCATGTGAAAAATGTTCTGGAGTCGAACATGGAAAGACATCACCTAATTACCAGCCAATGCTGTAAGTTGTTAACAGGCGCGAGAGGAATCACCAATAATGACAATGACCCTCAAGGTACTACAGTACAATTCACGTGGTGTGAAAAAGGACTTGGCATCAAACACCATGCAAAATCTCTCGGTCAAAGGCCATTAATGTAAACTTGTCACCGAAAGTGAGAAACTTGCCATTGAGGCATGCAAGCATCAAAGTACTGAAAGGGTTGTTCCTAAGTCAACTTCTTGGATAATGAGCTAATGTCGACAAGAAGTGACCCGTCGCAAGAGGGCCTTAATTAATCCCACATTAACGACACGGAATGAAGCAAATGATTTTGGAGGTGAAAACAATCTGACGATACAGGGTTCAGGGTGGTGTTCATGAAGGAATGGAGCATGAATGTATTGCACTGGGTGAGACACAAGCGAATTGTCTGAATGACTTCTCTTGAACATATCGACGACACTGACGATGGATTGGTAGCGTTAACCCCAAAGGTGAATGGTGTGATGGACCAATGGTGATGATTAGTGAACGGAACAACCCAACCCGGCTTGGATGTAGAAGGAAAGTGTCATGTTCAAGAGCGACTTACTACCAATAAAGCTTTTTCAAGTTTTCTTCCCAATTTTTCCCAGTCATTACTGACCAGTACCTCTTTATTTTTGTCAAGCTTGAGGAGGGTAACATATGCTTGTTCTATAATCTGCCCTTCGGGCGAACCTATCACTATATTTTAGCGAGCCTAGCGATAGTGAAAGTCGTTCTCGTCCATTTGGACGGGTTTATCGCTATTCGGTTTTAACAAGTTTAACGACGAAGATAACTCGGCCATTTTCAACTTTAGAGAGTCTAAAAGGGACGGAAAGGAGACTCCAAAGAGTCTTTTTCGTTATGTAATCCCTTAAGTCTGAAAAAGCATAAAATAATACAAAAGGGATGAATTTTCGATAGTTTTAACGAGCTGAACAAGACAAGCGCTCGATCATTTCGTGTAATAATCCCTCAAATCCAAAAAGATTAAAATCTAGAGGAGGGATAGCACTTCTGATGACTTTGACGAGCCGGAGAGGCCAATCACTCGGCAATCTTTTCATATTTTACGAGTTAGTTGAAAAGAGCTTAAAGGAGACTTGTTTTAGAGGAACGAGTGATGATTTCGGGTAGTAGCTGATTCCCGGTAAGGTTTGGAATTTTCCAATCATGGCAGTGTCACAAGGATGGCTAATAGAATCACTCTTCGCAGATGTTCCTTGAAAGGGTAAACAATCAAATGGAGGTGAATGATCGGCTTAAAACAGAATGGAAGTTGTGATGAGAACACGACCAAGGCTCAAAAGCTGGCGATAAGGCATTCACAATGGTTATTTACCGGTTCATTTTTAATGAGCTTAAACTCTGGGGAAAACATTTGCTCATGACTTATGTTTATTTTTTAACGAGCTTGAACTATGTGCTAAGACTGCTCGTGGGGGGTTTATGTTTTAACGAGCTTGAACCCTGCGGTAACACTGCTCGCCAGTCGTATGATAAGGATGTCTCATTCAAGATGCCATTTTGAAGGGGCTTGCACCTTTTGAAGCTTTTCCCTAGATCCTTTCTTTATGCAAGCTAGGAAACGACCAACCTTATGGGTTTAAAGGGTTAGAGGTCCTACAAATTTAAAAAATAATTAGTCGCTCTTCGCTTGCATGCGGAAAGGTTTGCATGCCCCCAGGTATAGCAAAAAAGTCCCAGGTTAACATGAAAGTTCCCCACATAGCAGACATAATGCTTCCTTGGCGATGTATACTGAAATAGACAAAGGTGAATGGTGCAGACGCATGCCACCCACATAACCTTAACAAAGGTTCTTATTGCAGCCTAATCCCATTTTCCTATGAGGACGGGTGTGTCAGACTAGTCATATATCCACCGCGGAAACCCACTCTATACCCAAGGTTTTCCTGCTGAAATAGACCAGGGTGCATGACCCCTGGGTTTCAGTCACATCCTCCTGAATCACTTGTGCTCATCAGGTGGACGGACTGGAGTTCGATGAGAAATTCCTTGCATGAAAAGACCATTTAGGGATGGCATTTGACTATTTGCGATGTGTGAACTAGGGAATGACATTTGGTCTATGAGCTTGACCATTCTGCCTTCGTGCGGAAAACACATTACTCTAAAGAGTGAGGAGATGATGGCTCCCATGCAATAAATATAGTCATTTCCAAGGAGTAGATTATAATCCAAGGGTCCTTGAGCTACCATCACGTTCATGTGAACAGTTTTCTTTCTCAAAGTAATGGGCACATTTGGAAGGATCCCTAATGGTCAACTAGTTCCTTTGTTGAAGCCTGTTAGATTTCTCATTTTGAGGCAAAAGCGATGGCGAACCAAGCGCTTTCCAAGCAGTTGAGGAAAGGATACTCACATAAGCCCTTTCATCGATGATGGTACTAGCCATGACCATTCTATAAGCTTGTAAAATGATTTTGAATGGTACACTAGCTGGTAAACAAGGTCTGCCTAGTAGATTCCAATTGAAAGAAACGACTAGGTTGCTTGGAGGTGCGACCGAATAGACGGCCGAGTATGATGCTGATGAACTTCCTTCCTGTGATAATGGAACCGGTGGACTACCCCCAAGTTCATCAGAGTCTGTGTTTATGAAAAGAATTTGAATGGTGTCGTTCTCCTTCTCTTCAATGATGGTATCATTCAAAGATGAACACTCTGAAGGCAAGACCGGGTCAACTGTTGTCTCGACCTTTTGACTTTCGTCTAGTATGGATTCAGAGGGTTCATTTTCAATGATAGATGCTTCGGTCGACCACAATGATGGACCAGCCGGCTTTTCAACCAGTGGTGGACTTGGCAAGAGTTTTTCATATCTAGGAGGGAGCCATAGCAGTTAAGTAGGACAGTCATCGAAAACTCTTTTAGCTTCATCAAGGAAGGGACAACACCGGATGGCATGATTTCCTTCACACAATTTACAAGGAAATCTGGGATTCCTTTTCTGTCCAGATGCTTCACTTTCACTGGTTGATGGTGTGCATTCAACATGATCATCAGAGGTTGATGACACTGGATTGTGCAAATGAGGAGACCAGTCCCTTAAGATCTGTGGGATGCAGGGACAATCTCGGTGATAATGGTCTTCGTTGCAAATGACACAAGGAGATTCAGGTTTAGACGATGCGGTGTGAGGATTTTCGCTAGATGATGCTTGGTTGCCCCCTTTAAATTTTGGTTCCTTTTTCTTCTTTTCCTTTTTCTCTTTCTGCTTCTTCTTCTTCTCAGTTACTTTATTTTTAGCTTTATCAGCTTTATCAAGCGAAGAGGAAGGAGGAGAGGGAGAATCAGACAAAGTAGAAGGTTGGGAGGCAACTCTAGTGTTGTCTAGTTGTTGATTCGACTGTTTAGGAATTACGGGATTCTGAACGACAAAGGTAGAGAATAGCCAGACAGGTAAACCAATTGTCAACCTTGGAAGTGACAAAGTGGCCATATGGGGCTCACCAACATCTCCCCAAGAGGAGAAGGGACTAGGATTTCCTCCAAGGGGAAATCCTTGGTTGGTAGACTCCATTTTCTCAACCTAAAGACCAACGAGGGAATTTGTGATGTTATTCCGATTTAAAATAAATTTTTAGATGCTTTGACACAACTGGTTTTTTCAATTTTAAAGAGTTGAGAAAAAACAAAAGATGACCCTTATCGCCTTCGATTTTTATTGAGCCTGAAGTGACAAGTGCTCAGAGAACCTTTTCCTTCAAGGAGTCTGAAAAGGAGAAAAATAGACTTCTTTGGAGATCTAGGCAGAGAGGATTACCAAACCAATCACAAAACTGCAGAATACTTTTTACGGTACGACAGTCAATCTTCCGGAATGCTGTGTTCAGTGCATTGCGATCGATAGGGCAGCAAACACGACTTCCTAAGGATAAAGGATGCAACCTATTGTGGTCTCCCAATATATACTCGACGGTACGTGGGAGCACAAGTCCATATTGGCACTTGCCGTCTTAGAGTGGAGGAATCACCCAACCAACACTGAAAGCAACAGTTACTAGGTTTTACGACACCGGAATACGTCTCTAGCCTAGACCTCTAGATGTTGTGCGTTAAGTTCCAAAGCGTTGTTAGATTCATTGAATTTATTTTAAGTTGATCTTGCTTAACAATTTGCCTTTCAGGTTCACCACATGATGTGTATATAATTCCTAAAATGCAGTCTAAGATGATAAACAAACGTTCAATCTTCTTTCAGCAATGAAAATCCTAGCTACTAAGGGAAGAAAGTCAAGAATCTTTTCTTCACAGAGCATAGAGCACACGCTAAATGCACAGTCCTAAATCAAGCCAAGAAATCAAAATGCAAATGCACATGCGTGTATTTGTTTTTTAGCCTTCTTAATGTATGAATGACATTAAGAAAGCTATTTGCAAATCCAAATTACTTTTAAAGCGACAGTACTCAACAAAATTCTTTTTTCAGAATGAAGTGAAAGCAAAAGAGACACTTTGCGATTTTGAAATGAAAATTGTTTTTCAACACTTTAAAAATACTAATTCAAATCCTATGCAATAGTAACTGTATAATCAACTATCAAGAACAATGGGATCGCTTTCCAAAAACTAAAAGCGACAGCTACGACACTTTCAGATCTAGAGACGACAGTTCGACTATGCTACTTTTTTGTAAAAGAGAACTGAAAATGACGCACAATACATAAAAAACATTTACAATTCTTTGCACTAAGGAGGCGGAATAATGCAAGAGAAGGGAGTTTTCACAGAAGTACGTTGATTACAGACAACAAAACCCCTGAATAGGACTGAAAACAGTGAGAAAAAACCATAGTCTGAGGGTAAAGTTAACCCTCCCTGACCATCGCACCTGTTACACAGTGAAACCAGTATGCAGCGCACCTACTGCACTCGGGAAGTGCGATGCATACAAACTGCCTTGAAGGCAGGGTGTGATGGTACCAGTGCGAGACTTTAAACAGGTTTTCATTCACAGTTTGAAATCTAGTTCAAGTGTTTAGACCGAGTAAGTAAAGATCAGTGTATGTAAAATGCAGGGGTGATCTAAAGAGGTTACTAGAGCCACCACTTAGGGTAATTAGATTGCTTGCAGATCTATTGTTTAATTCATAAAAAAAACCCGGAGATAGACTGAAGCAACATTGATCTAATTTGCATTTGTATAACAAATGCAGTTCGAAGGCTAGCTGGCTTGACTTCAGGCTCCGTCTGTAATTTTATAAAAGAAACAAGGATAGATAGGCTAACAAGTAATCTAGTCGCTCCCCAGCGGAGTCGCCATTTTGTTACCG
>APFE031118007.1:43215-120927 GCA_000404065.3 Pinus taeda
ACTCATAAGAGGTCATGACTTCCAAGAGGTTCTCATCAGACGGGAGAACAATGCTCTAGAAGGGATCTATAGCAAGGAATCCATTAGAGAGATCTAGTTCCAATGCCCCCAGTACATAATGTACAACATCACTGAATTGATCGTCAATTTATGTAGGCATGGAATGGGTTGCCACATAATTAACTCATGGCGGGGATGATACCATTGGTACAAAAGGACCACTTAGGGAAGATGGTTGACTGGAAGCCATATTTGGACCGGGAAATGAAAGCTGGTCAACGGTGACAATTCTGCCTTCATGCAGGAAACAAATCACTTGAAAGAGTGTTGAAACAATAACTCCCATGTCATAAACATAGTCGTGCCCAAGAAGTAAATTGTAATCTAAAGGGCTTGAGACTACCATCACATTGAGATAAACAATTTTTCCTCCCAAGGTAATAGGTAACTGAGGGAGGATCCCTAATGGTTGACCGGTTCCTCTGTTAAAAGAAAACAGATTCTGGGTAATTGGCACAAGTGGCAGCAAACCGCGCGCTTTCCAAGCAGTAGAGGAAAGGATACTCATTGATGCACCTTCATCTATAATAGTGCCATATACAATCATATTATAAAACTATAATATGATCTGAAAAGGAACATAAGAAGGAAGATGACATCCTATTAGTCGATTCCAATTGAAGGAAGTGACCAGACTACTTGGAGGGGGTATCGTAGAAACAGGAAAATTAACCCCTTGAGTTACGAGAGCGGGAGGATTTTCCTCTTGTCTTGATGGAACATGAGGATTGCCCCCAAGCTCATTGGAATCTGAAGAAACAAAAAGAACTTGAGTGGTATCATATTCACTCTCTTCGGGAAAGGTATGATCAACTGAAGGTGAAATCGGGTCAATTGTTTCCTTGACCTGTGATCGGTCGGGTATAGACTCATGGGATTCACATTCAGAGAGAGTGGGCTTAACCGACAGTTGATTTGGGTTAGTCACTTTATCAACTAGTGAAGGATTAAGGGATAGTCTCTTGTAACCAGATGGAAGTCATTGCAGTGAAGCAGGACGGTTATCCAACACCTTTTTGGCTTCATCCAGATAGGGACAAAGGTGAATGGGGTGATTCCATTCACATAACCTATGGGAAACTTAAATTTACCATTATTTCCATGAAATTTAGTACCACTAGTTCAAGGTGTGTCACCAGAATGATCTCCAGAAGTTGATGACATAGGATGATGTAAATGAGAAGACCATTCTTCTAATATCTGAGGAATACTAGAACAATTTTGAAGAATATTGTCTCTCGCATAAAGTTTGCATGGATATCGAACTTTGTGAGGCTTGACGGACAATTTCTCATCAGATGTTGCATTCAAAGCAATGGTTGCTTGGTTTCCCCTCTGCTGAATTTGCTTCTTCTTCTTCTTCTTCCCTTTCTTCTTCTTCTTAGCCACCTGGTTACTAGTAAGAAGGGGAGGAGGAAGAAGGGGAGGAGGAAACAACCGAGGAATAAGGCAAAGGGTCAACTTTAGGATCAACTGGAGTTTGATTTTGTCCAGTTGGAGGAGTACTCAATTACATAGAAATCATGACATTTTGAACCAAGGAGGTTGAAAACAACCATACTGGCAAGCCAATGGTAAATCCCGGAAGGAACATTGTAGGTATATAAGGAACACCAATATTTTCAAAAGGAGGAAAAGGACTAGGATTCCCATCAAAAGGAATTCCTTGATCGATGGCAATCTCCCCAAATGCTGTGTTCAGTGTATCACAGTGTACAAGGCGAATGATTTGGTTACCTAAGGATGGATAACAACCTAGTGTTGTCCTCCCATATATACCCGAAAGTACATGCAGGCACAATCCGGATTAGCGTCGTCTAATGCAAAACCGCACAGTGAGAGAATTCCCATATACTTTACATACTATAACACCACCATATATACCCAAAGGTACGTGGATGAGCTAGGATATAATCATGTACTTGGAATGAGATATCACACTTAGGATGTATTGCAGATAAGTTAGCGGCAACTGCTATGTTTTATGATGCTGGAACACATCTGTAGCCTAGAACCTCTAAATGTTTTGCGTTAGGTGACAATGCTCCTTTAGGTAAATTGATGTTAATTTTAAGTTGATATTGCTTAGGAATTTGCCTTTCAAGTTCACCACGTGATGTATTCTGAAATTCCTAGGAATGCAACTATTATAATAAACATTCTTTCCATTCAATTTAACAATGAAAAACTTAGCTAATAGGGATAGAGCAATCAGATTTCTTTCAATCAAAGAGCAAAGAGCACAATCTAATGCAGTTTATCTAAACTATTCCTATGAGCACACACAAAATTTTTCAATGCAAAATGCATTTATTTCTTTTTGATTTCCTTAATGTGAATATGAACAAAAGGAAACTAATGCACATACAATCAATCAATCTTTAACAAGAACGAAGACTTTACGACAGTTCCGTTTCGAAGGAAAAGAAGACTTTTACGACACTTTCTTTCAAACAAAGATTAATCAACTATAATCTAACTTTGACGATGGATCGATAATGACAAAGAAAAAATTTAAGAAACATTAATCAACCAAGTCAAAGTAGGGCTAGCAAAGAAGATAAAACTTGTTTTCTGAGACATGACATTCATTGTTTAATCAACAAGCAATCAAACAGAGGAAATTTGGAAAAAACTCAATCCAAAAGTGGGAAAATTACCCTAGGAGGATCAGCGCAGCCATGAATGGGAGACAATGTGCTTTAGAGCACTATCCCTAAGCCAAGGGTGCTCTGCAGCACACTGTGTCCCTCACAAGCCTGGGCTGGTGATAGTAAGCCATTTCAAGTGGCAATTTGACACAATTTTGACCAAAATTCAATGCAAAAAAACCGAAATACAATCAATGAACACAAGTAGGGTCTGCAAGAGTGTCCTAGGAGGTGGATAAGCCACTAGGAAGGATGATATTCCCCAATATGGTCGCCAATTTGTTTTTGAGAATTTGGTATCGACGGATAAATACTAATTCCCTAGATAAGTAGCAATATCTAGAACAACAGTTTAAAGCACTTTAGCCTTTTCCTATAAGAAATAGATAAGACAAAGAAGATGAGAAGACGTACTTGTAGTTTCGCTTTCCTCTTGTCTCCTTTGTATCGATCTTGTTGCTCCTTCCTGTACTTAACACACTTTAGAAGTACCTGTAAACATCAACATAAGACAAAGAACGAATCAAAGCAAAAGATCTATAGAATATAAGTAAATGGAATCAGATACATTCACACATATGAGCATCATATAACAAGATAAGCATATGGGAAAAAGGTTCAAATACTTTATTGAATAGAAGAATGAATTACAACCATCAAGTTTGATTCGAGGTCACTCCTCCAGCTTGGATCCTATCCACATCACATCAAAAGCATGAAAAACTTGCAGCATGACAATACTTGTCTCAAAGTCAATTCTCATAGCAACATTATCTCCTTACAATTCAACATAGTCCAGCCCCTGATCACTTAGATGGGTGTTAAATTTATAGGAGGATGAAGGAGGTTATGTCATAAATGGGGGTATTGAATGGCCTTCCATACTTAGAATTAGTTCCATGGAGGAAGGGATGAGAGGATAGGTTGCATATTAACTCATTCCTCATCCATTTTGGAGCTCATAGGAGTTGATAAGTGAGGGAAACTTCTAGATGACTCCAAGAGATAAGAATATTCCCCAAACCCTATGTGAATTTCGCTCAATCTTGCCCAGCGCAGGTGAAAGAGGGCCTAAGTGCTCTGCAGAGCACCCTAGGATGGACTCAACTACTCTGCAGTGTACCCTTACATGGGCCTACCTACGCTGGTCCTTTTAGAGGTCTTTTTAGGATGTCTTCAAGTCATGAAACTGTCTGGGAAGGAGGCATTCAAAAGGGTGACTTGTTTAGGGCATGTGGCAACTGAAATTAGGGTTTGATGAGCCATAAAACACTGATCTGGATGATGGGAGTGATGTGCCCAAATGGATCTGTAACACGATTACAAACCAATCTTGAATATGATGAAACATTTCATGGTTCTTATTGTAAAACATTCCGGATAATAAATCACCTTGATAAGATCGAGTTTGAATAAGACCCACGTTTGAACTGAAAACCCTTTCAAAGCACTGATCAAAGTTGTTTTTTTCCAAATTGACTATTTTGTTCTTTTGTTAAAGCTATTGTATAAATCTCTTCGATCAAGGGAAGATATCTCTTGTCACGAACAAATGGATTCAATCGAGTTAGTAAATTGAAGGATCTGTACAAATCATATATTAATACAAACGGTTTGGTCACCACTCCGTTTTCGTTTTAAATATTTATTGTTGTCGTCACTGCATGGGTTGTTGTTTAATCCATTTAGTTATAATATCCCTATAATTGATCCCTCTCGGCCCAACAAAAATTACATACCTACGTTTAAATTGTTCATGTGAGGTGGACCCCCTTTTCTAGATTAATGATGGTTATGGGACATTCTTTCCTAAGAACTTAACGGTAGAATTGGGCCATCACGGTGTTTCTGGGAAAACTAGTATTCCTAAAGAATGCTAGCCCTCTAGGTTTGGCAGCTACACTAGAAACAATAGTTTAAATCAATTCAATGATTTCTTCTGTGTGTAACAGATAAGAGAAAGTTAATGGAACCAACCTGGAACTTCCGCTTGATCCCTTGCTTAATCTCTCTCCCCTTTGACAGATCCTGCAACTCCTCCCCGTACTCAAAATGCTTGGAGAGTACCTGCACAACTACAACAACAAAGAACCGTCAAAGCATTGTGATCTATTACAACATAAACATTACAAAATCAGATATATAATGAGCAAATGATAGCATTCACAAATAATAACATTCACAATTGCACAATCATATGGAGGAAAACTTGAAGAGCTTTATTAATAGAAAGGAGAATTACAACCCAGTTGTCTGATCCAGCATCATCCTCCCAGCTTCAATCCTTCTTCACCTCATGAAATAGTAAGATCACTCCAACAATACAATGCTTTTTCCTCAATTACAAACTATCAGCACTTCCTTGCAATTCACAATATCTCAGCCTCTAGATCTCTTGGATGAGGGATCTATTTATAGATGTTTGCAAGGGTATGAGTCATCCATGGGGTTTGATTAGTGTCATTCCACTTGTTACAATGGGTTCCACAAGAGAAGGGATTGGAGATTCCTTCGATCCCTTATTCATCCTTGGGCGAATTCAGAGAGGCAAGTGGCACAAGAGAAGTTTCTAGAAGATTCCATGAGCATCCACCTAGCAAACTATTTCAGACATTTGTCCATCCTCACCCATCGCACCCTATAGAAGGCCTAAACAGTATGCATCACACCCTGGCAATGTACCACTCAGTATGCATCACATTTTTCCAGTGGAACAGTTAGTATGGTTCAATTTAGGTAGTTTCTGGATGGTTTCTCAGATGGAACTTTTGGGGAATGATGTATTCAGATGACTATGTTCCTTTAGGGTATGAAACAACTATTTTAGGGGTTGATGAGCCCTAATACATCGACATATAATTTTGGGGTTGATGTGCCCAAATATGTCTATAACAGTTGCCCCCTAAAGCATGAGGTCGTAAATATTCATGTCGGGTGAAATGCTTTATCATGAGGATCCGAAGTTTCAAATTGGAAGGTGACCTGCATAAGTTACAATACAATGCATCATCATAATATGATTTTAATGATCTATTTGAGGGAGGCATTCCCATGCTCAACTTTATAAATTTCATTTCATGTACATAGATCAGATAGTCGTCTGCAGATATAGACTGGTGATTCTTTAGATATAGAGTCATCATCCATGGTTAGGATGACCATCTGTGTAGAGTCTTTGTACATTTGATGTCTTTATATCCCTAAATATATTGCAACCCAGATGGATGAAACTAGATTCAACGTCTTCAAACTCATTCAATCTTCGCTCGATGTACAAGTCAAACCATGTGAAGAGATGTCCTGAAGTAGAACATGGAAAGACATTGCCCGATTACCAGCCAATGATGTGAGCTGTTAACAGATGCAAGAGGAATCACCGATAATGATAATGACCCTCAAGGTACTGCATTACAATTCCCGTGGTGTGAATATATGATCCGATGTTGAACACCATGCAAAATCTTTCAGTTGAAGGCCATTAATGTCAACCTATCGCCGGAAGTGAGAAACTTGCCATTGATTTATGAAAGCTTCAAAGCACTAAAAGGGTTGTTTCTAAGTCAACTTCTTGGATAATGAGCTGATGTCAATAAGAAGCGACTTAGCATAGGAGGGCCTTGATGTATCCCACATCTATGACACAAAACAAAGCAAATGATTTTTGGAGGTGAAAAATGCACTGATGACATAAGGTTCAGGAATGGCGGTCATGAAAAAATGAAGGTTGGAGGTATTGCAGTGGATGAGACATAAACTGGATGGTGATTTCTCAACTAAATGACTTCTCTTGAACATGTCGGTGACACTGAGATGAATTGGTAACGTTAACCCCAAAATATGGATGGTATGAAAGACCAATGGTGAGATGACCGGTGAACGGAATAACCCAACCCAAATCAATAATGGAGATGAAGTGAAAGTGTGATGTTCAAGAGTGACTTGCTACCATAAATTCTTCAAGCTTTTTCCCTTTTTCCCTAGTCATTTTTGACCAATACCTCTTTATTTTTGTCAAGCTTGAGGAGGATAACATATGCTTGTTCTATAATTCACCCTTTGGGCAAACCTGTCACTATTTAATGTTTTAACGAGTCTAGCGATAGTGAAACTTGGTCTCGTCTATATGGACAAGTTTGTCGCTATTGTTTTAACGAGTTTAATGACAAGGATAACTCGGTCCTTTTCATGTTTAGAGAGTTTGAAAAGGGACGAAAAGAAAATTCCATAAGTTCTTTTTCGTAAAGTAATCCCTCAGGTCCGAAAAAGGATAAAATAATACAGGAGGCATGATAATTTAACGAGCTAGAAAAGACAAGCGCTTAACAATCTTTTCATATTTAACGAGTCTGAAAAAAGGTTTAAAGAGGACTCTATTTTGAGGAACGAGTGGTGTCTAGGGTAGCAACTAGTTCCGGTGATGTTGGAACTTCTCAAAACATGTTGATTTATGTGAAGAGACTGGCTAATAAGACCACTCATTGTAACTGTCCCTCAAAAAAAGGTAAAACATCCAAGTGAAAGTGTATGATCGGCCGAAGAGATTGTGGTGATGAGATAAAACAACCAAGGCTGAAAAGGCTGATAGAATGGAAATCACAAGGGTTAAAAATTGAAAATGGGAGCTTGAACCATGGGAAACTATGCTTGGATTCGGTTTCATGTTTACACAAGCTTGAAACGAAAAAACTATGCTTGGAAATAAAATTGAAAATGGGTTCATTTTTAGACAAGCTTGAACCATGGGAAACTATGCTTGGATTCGGTTTCATTTTTACACAAGCTTGAAATGAAAAAACTATGCTTGGAAATAAAATTGAAAATGGGTTCATTTTTAGACAAGCTTGAACCATGGGAAACTATGCTTGGATTCGGTTTCATTTTTACACAAGCTTGAAACGAAAAAAAAAAGCTATGCTTGAATTTAGTTTCATTTTTACGCAAGCTTGAAATGAAAAACCTTTGCTTGAATTCAGGTTCGCATGCCCCCAACATGATGAAAGGGAGAGTCTCTTGTAACCAGATGAAAGTTACTGTGGTGAGGTAGAATGGTTATCCAACACCTCTTTGGTTTCGTCCAGATGGACAAAGGTGAATGGTGTGATAGACCAATCACATAAGCTACAGGGAAACTTATCTTTACCATTGGGTGCATGCCCCCCAAGCTTCATTACATTCACCAGACTGCTCATGGCTATCAGGTGGATGGAATGAAGGTTCAATTGAAAGACTCGACTTGGAACTTGGGAGCGGGGATGATATCATTGATGTAAATGGAACATTTAGGGATGATGATTGACTTGGAGCTATGTTTAGACCAGGAAATGAAAGCTGTTCAACGGTGACAATCTTGCCTTCATGCGGGAAACACATCACTTGGAAGAGTGTTGAAACAATAGCTTCCATGTTATAAACATAGTCATGCCCAAGAAGTAAATTGTAATCTAAAGGTCCTGAGACTACCATCACATTCAGATAAATGGTTTTCCCTCCCAAAGTAATAGTTAACTTAGGAAGGATCCCTAAGGGTCGATTGGTTCCTTTGTTAAAGCCTAACAGATTTTGTGTAACAGGGACAAGCGGTGGTGAACCAAGTGCTTTCCAAGCAGTTGAGGAAAGGATACTCATTGATGCACCTTCATCTATAATAGTGCCAAACAAAATCATTTTACAAACTTGTACTATGATCTAGAAAGGCACATACGAAGGAAGGCGGGATCTTGCCAGTCGATTCCAATCAAAGGAAGTGACTAGACTTCTTGGAGAGGGTACAGTAGAAACATGAGAATTTACCCCTTGAGTTATGAGAACTGGAGGGTTTTCCTCTTGTCGTGATGGAACAGGTGGATTGCCCCCAAGTTCGTTAGAATCCGAAGCAACAAAAAGAATTTGAGTGGTATCATTTTCACTCTCTTCGGGAAAGGTACGATTAGCTGAAGGTGAAATCGGGTCAACTGTTACCTCGACCTGTTGATTTTGGTCAGGTATAGACTCATAGGATTCACTTTCAGAGAGAGTGGCTTCGACCGACGGTTGATTTTGGCCAGTTGCTTCTTCAACTAGAGAAGGATTTAGGGAGAGTTTCCTATAACCAGATGGAAGTCGCCACAGTGAAGCAGGACTGTTATCCAACACTCTTTTGGATTCATCCAAAAAGGGACAAAGGTGAAGAGAATGATTACCTTCACATAGCCGACATGGAATCTTGACCCTTCCCTTCTGTCCATGAACTTTACTATCACTAGTTGATGGCATGTTACCAACATGATCTCCAGAGGTTGATGACACAGAATGGTGTGAACGGGAAGACCATTATTTCAAGATCCGAGGAAACTAAGGACAATTTCGATGAAAATGATCTCCCGCACAAATTATGCATGGATATTTGGCTTTGAGAAGCTTAATGGATGGATTTTCATAAGATGTTGCATTCAGAGCAATGGTTTCTTGGTTGCCCCTTTGCTGAATTGGCTTCTTCTTCTTCTCCTTCCATTTCTTCTTCTTCTTAGCCACCTGGTTACTAGTATTAATACTTTCACCAAGCGAAGAGGAAGAAGGGGAGGAAGAAACAAACGAGGAAGAAGGAAAAAGGTCAACTTCAGGATCAACTGGAGTTTGATTCTATCTAGTTGAAGGTGTACTTGATTGTGGAGAAATCACGACATTTTGAACCAAAGAGGTTGAAAATAGCCATACTGGCAGGCCAATGGTAAATCCCGAAAGGGATAATGTAGCCATATAAGGAGCACCAATATTTTTGAAAGAAGGAAAAGGAATAGGATTCCCATCAAAAGGGATTCCTTGATCAGTGGACTCTGGATTTGTCGCCATATGTCTCAACCTAAGATCAACTAAGAAATAGGGATGTTATTCCGAATTCAATTAATTTTAAAGACGCTTGGACACCTTTGCTTTTTCAGTTTTTAAGAGTCAAGAAAAAGCTAAAGATGACTCTAGTCTCCTTCGATTTTTAATGAGCCTAAAAGGACAAGTGCTCAGATGGACCTTTTCTTTTAAAGAGTCGAAAAGGAACGAAAGTGACTACTCTGGAAAATCTAGACAAAGGGATTACCAAAGCAATCGCAAAACTGCAATATACACCTTGCTGATAAATTAAAAAGAAATTACCAAGGACTTATGTGCGACAATCAATCTTCCCGAATGCGTGTTCAGTGCATTGCGATCAATAAGGCGGCAGACTCAGTTTCCTATGGATAAAGGATTTAAGCCTATTGTGGTCTCCCAATATATACACGACAGTACGGGGAGCACAAGTCCATGCTAGCACTTGTCGTATCAAGGAGGAGGAATCACCCAAATTTCAAAGAAAACGATAGCCACTAGTTTTAACGACGCTGGAACACGTCACTAGCCTAGACCTCTAGATATGTTGCGTTAAGTTCCAAAGCGTTGTTAGGTTCATTGAAATTCATTTTAAAGTTGATCCTGTTTAGATATTGCCTTTCAATGGTTCACCGTGTGATGATGATCTGAAATTCCTAAGATGCAATCTACAATGATAAATAATCTTTGTTTATTTGAACAATGAAAATCCTAGCTACTAGGGAAAGAAGATAACAGTGCTTTTAAGCAAAGAGAAAAGAGCACACAGTAGTGCATTTCCCTAAATCCTCTTTTCACACACAAATCAAAAAATGCTAAATGCAAATGCATGTATTTTTTTTCGTTCTCCTTAATGTGAAAAATGCCAAAAGGAAAACTAAATGCAGAAAAGATCTGAAATATTTCACTCAAAAAGACATTTTTGACAATTTCTTCTTGAAAAGAGAAAGGAAGACTCAAAAACTACACTTTCAATTTTGAACAAAAATGCTTTCTACACTTTGAATGTAAACAAATCAAATCAAATGCATCAAGAAAATTTCAATCGATTATCAAGGGAAGGAATAATTTACGACACTTCTCTTTTCGACACAAAACGAAAATTACGACACTTTTTGTACCAAAGCGACAAATCGATTTAAACAACTTTTCGACAAAGGATTATAAATGAGGAAAAAATACACAAAAAACATTCACTAATCCTAATGTAATTGAGGCTGATATAAGTGATACAAGTAAGCTTTAGTAAAGAGGCACTATTCATATACAGCAAAACAACCAAACAAAACTGAAAACAAGGTCAAAACCCTCAATTTCTAGATGGAAAAAGAGTTCAGTCAATCATCGCACCTAGGCTCAATAGAAACTAAGATGGATCTCACTTACTACACTCTAGAGGTGCTATGCATACTGAGTCACAGTGGAAGATAGTGCGATGGTCCAGGGAGCGCAACTGAAATGGGTTTTGGCTCAAATTTGGAGCTATTTTCAATGAGTTAAGGTGGGTTTTGATGAACAATGTTGAGCAAAGTATGATGGAATGTCTTGAGAGGTTACTGAGATACCAAAAGGGCATCTAGATGTGCTTGCAAGTCAAATGTTTAATTCATAAACTAAACCAGAGATTGACTGAAGCAACATTCATCTACTATGCAATTGCAAAGCAAGAGCAGTTCGAAGGCTACCTGGTTGACTTCAGACTCTGTCCATAATTTATCAAATTGAACATAAAACAAACAATAACAACAAACAAACATCTAATTTGTCCCCAGCGGAGTCGCCAATTTGTTTATGGGAAAACTAGTATTCCTAAAGAATGCTATCCCTCTAGTTTTGGCAGCTACCCTAGAAACAACAGTTTAAAGCAATTCAATGATTTCTCCTATGTGTAACATATAAGAGAAAGATAATGGAACCAACCTGGAACATCTGCTTGATCCCTTGCTTAATCTCTCTCCCCTTTGACAGATCCTGTAACTCCTCCCTGTACTTAACACGCTAGGAGAGTACCTGCACAAGTACAACAATAAAGAATCGTCAAAGCATCATGATCTATTACAACATAAACATTACAGAATAAGATATATAATGAACAAATGATAGCATTCACAAATGATAACATTCACAATTGCACAATCATATGGAGGAAAAATTGAAGAGCTTTATTAATAGAAAGGAGAATTACAACCCAGTTGTCTGATCCAGCATCATCCTCCCAACTTCAATCCTTCTTCACCTCATGAAATATCAAGATCACTCCAACAATACAATGCTTTTTCCTCAATTACAAACTATCAACACTTCCTTGCAATTCACAATATCTCAGCCTCTAGATCTCGTGGATGAGGGATCTATTTATAGATGTTTGCAAGGGTATGAGTCATCCATGGGGTTTGATTAGTGTCATTCCACTTGTTACAATGGGTTCCACAAGAGAAGGGATTGGAGATTTCTTAGATCCCTTATTCATCCTTGGGCGAATTCAGAGAGGCAAGTGGGACAGGAGAAGTTTCTAGAAGATTCCATGAGCATCCACCTAGCAAATTGCTTTGGAAATTTGTCCATCCTCATCCATCGCACCCTATAGAAGGACTAAATAGTATGCATCACACCCTGGCAGTGTACCACTTAGTATGCATCGCATTTTGCTAGTGAAGCAGTTAGGATGTTTTAATTTAGGCAGTTTCTGGATGGTTTCTTAGATGGAACTTTGGGGAATGATGTATTCAGATGACTATGTTCCTTTAGGGTATGAAACAACTCTTTTAGGGGTTGATGAGCCCTAATACATCGACATATAAGTTTGGGGTTGAAGTGCCCAAATATGTCTATAACACACGGTAAGTAATGGGTCAATGTATTAGTACAATTAGTTCAACCTAGGGCCATCTTGGTCTCTGAGTCCACCTAGGAACATGGCAAGAGCTAATCCACCCACTCACTCATGGTTGGCCCAAGATGCAGTTTCCATCACAGGACCTCAACATGATTTTCCTAAACATCTTGAGAGGCCTATTGCCCAAATTTGATCCTGATAAGTGAATTCCAACCTCCAGGCAATTAGAAATTGTTACACTTCTCTTTCCTAGAGATAAAGGAAGATCTCAGTGGAAAGAGGAGGGTTCTTCTTTTTGTTTTTCCAAATGGAAGGAAAGAAAAGTCTGTAAATCTGGTAGGACGTTGCCAAGGAGAGATGTCTTGAGCTGGGCTAGAGCTAGTGGATGACTTCGTTACAGATAGAGATCGATATGTATTAGATTGGATTATGGCCTTGATGTCTACTACCTGAATCTAAGGAAAAATAATGTTGTCTAATGTTTTGGAGCAGAAGTATGGGGGGAGAAGTGGATGTAATTTCCCTTGTCAAGGTTGGGTGGAATGGTCTCAACCCTGTCGAATTCGTGAGATAGTCGTTTAACAGATAAATATATGTGCCTGAACATATATGCATGTATGCATTGAACTCTCCATTGGAAGGAAAAGCTATGGTTGCAGTGGTTGTCTTGTAATAAATTGTACAAAAGAATATTTAGGTCTATCTGCTAAAAATAAATGGTTAAATTAAATGTTGGTTGTGGATTGTTTCCTTCTTGTAACTAGACCCTGTGCTCCTTTGTTAAAGAGTACTTTCTGTGCTTGTTCATTCAAATGGGTCTTGGGTACAAGTGAATAGTGATATAAGAGGGTAGACCATGTTAGGAGCAAATTGTAAACCTCTTTTGAAGGAAGTGACACAAGGCTTTCGAAAGTCACAGGTTCTGTAAGGTTAAGTTGTTGTGAACCAAAAAATTATACCTAAGAGAATGTTTGTTGCTCATTGTTTTACAGGGTAGTGAAAGAATTAAAATTTAAGGAAAGGATAATCTCAGCCGAGTAATTATCAACTGAGACATAGGAGTAAAATCTAGAGTTTTCCTAGAGGATGATACAGGTAAGCACTGGTTTAGTTCCAGGCCAAGCCAGATCAAACTAGCACCTAGAACTATTCTAGCCAAAGCCCTCGAAATAAGTCATGGGATATAATGGTACATGAGAAGATTATGGATTGAATGCTAAAACCAATACTTGATAACAGCATTACAGAAACCCTCAACGCTTATAGTTGCTTAATCCACAAAATTTTATAAAACAAAAGATTGTTGTGAAAACTTTGGGTTGCAGAGTTTACCTTGTAAGGTTTGAGAGGGAGAGACAACACTATTAAATAATGAAATTTGTTTAACTATAGAACATATTAGTCAATTTTAAGTTATTTCATTTCAAGCTTCTAGAAAATGAAAACAACTGATAGTCAAGATAACCCCACATACATGGTATTAACTATTAAATTGAACTAAAATCTACAATATATTTGTTGTAAATTGTAAATTTTACAGTTAAAACCCTAATTGGGTGGAAATATGTCATTGAGGGAGTTGATACCTAGGCTGCCGAATACATCAGTTGTTGATCTGGTCTCCCTCGTGCCTCTTTTACAATTTAAATCAATTAAAAATATAATTACATGAAACCTAATGGACAAGAACCCAAGGGAAATAGGTACAGTATATAAATATGATTGAGAAAAAGAGTGCGAACGCTGTATGAAAATCTATTCTTATGTATAACCTTGTACATACAAAACCCACAAGAGATTTGAATATGAACAAACTCTATACATACATAAATTGAGAAACCCTTTCTGGGTTAAGGCCGCCATGAGGCCTAATTGTAACCAGAAACCACAAAATCGAGGGACAAGTAGTGTTCTAGTCCTAGCTTTAATAACTAATAGAAAATCTTGTAACCGTTAGGCCATTTCCTTTTCCAAGCAGGGGGTCGACGAAACCCTTTCAATTACTACAGGTAATGTTTATATAACTAAACAAATACCTCATGAAGTAGCATTTCATCACCTGGCTAAATTGGGAGGATATAGTCTTAGCCACTTAGTCGTTTCTCTCTGAACACCAGTAGAGAAACCCTGCAACAAATCACCGAAAAATTACTTGTACAATTTGTGGGGAATTGGTAAATGAAGAGGTGATAAATGACAGTGTGTTCGGGTGGCTTACCATGTGCTTAGAATAATGAAGCCCAACAACCCTTGCCTATAGCTTAGGAAAAATCCTTCCCCATAACCCTAGCAACGAACCCTGAAATTTTTGAAAGTACTGTGATATAATAACATATGTATTACAGTAAAACACAACAACAATCCACAAAGAAGTTAAGTCTTATGCAAGAAGGATTACCTGAAGCTCCATCCGTGATGGAAGGAGAACGTGTACCCAATCTATTACCGCCACCATCAAACCTGAAATTACTGCAGGAAATAATCTGAAGGTGAACTCAAAAGAAAACAAGCTCCTACAAGAAACTGGTGGCTTGGAGCATTAACAAAAGCATTGTTAAAAACCCCGAATATCTCAACTCACTTGTGTGGTATGGAGGTTACCAAAACAATCAGACGGAGTCTGCGTCGTGCAATTTGCAGAGCTCGACTAGGTGATTGTGCCAAGCAAATGAGCGGGATGAGTAGCAGAGGGAGCGAGGGTTGGTTGCCCTAACTACTCATCAGGGATTGAAAATGGTCAAATTGGGAATCTGACAAGCTATGGTGCAGATCAATCTAGCTTCCCGTCACCTTAATCGATAACTGCTAGTTGCAATTTTTCCGAGAAGATTTGGGAGGCATCTTCTGGCATATTTGGTTAAGGTGTCGATAAAGGTAGAATATTGCCTAGGTTTAAAAAAAAAATATTCACTGACTTTACTATTAAAACTTTGGAATTCGATAATTATTACATGGTTAGTCAGATGTATTGATTGTTTTTGGTAGGTGGTAATAATTTTTTTTATTTATTTACAATGACTATGTGCTTAACATGTTACACATATACATAATTTCAATTATTTCAAAATTTGCTAAAGGTAGAAGAAAGTTTTTATTGTAAAATACAAAATAACTAAATAGTCTAGTGGGCCATTGCGGCCTTTTTCCAACATGGTGCTAAAACAAGACAACATAAAGGAAAATTAAAAGTAAAAAGATATTTCCACATGCATATTTTTTTATCGGGGTCCATGCCTTCAACATCTATGGGATCCTTGTTATAGCCAAGGGAGCAGCCAAGATCAGGGGGAGGTCCCAATGGTCATTCAATTATTCCAAGTTTATGATCCATTGCCATCAGAAAACATTGCATATGATTGAAAGATAGAATAATATCATCGTTGAGCTCATTACAATCTACCAAGACTCTTCCCAAGAGGAGTTTGATATGCTGGTATATATCCATTTCATACATGTATTGATTGTATATACCCCTTGCATGACTAGCATCATGGAGCTAATCAGTCACCATAGTAATCACTTTAGTGTCTAAGAGATTATGCCTCTTGCTGGAGAGATCTCATGCAACCTGAATGATCTCTTCTTATATTGGTTGGGAGGTCAATTCCCTATATTGTGCTACCAAGCTCTTGGCGCAAGTCTAGGCTCCAGAGTGGCCTCACTTCTGGTAGTAGGAAGTGTTGCGTCTAACCATGACCCACTTCCTAGGCATCTATGTGAGCAAGTGGAGAAAGACAAGGAAAGGTTTGACCCTTGAGCTAGCCAAAGTGGCGATGGCCAGACACCACGTTGAATTTCTAACCGAGTCTCCTAGGAATTGATTTGGAGTGCAAGTGGGTCCATTTGTAGAGCAATGAATGAAGACAAACCAAAGTTTATTGTTTAAACTACAAAATCCATAAAAATTGACATACCTAAACTTGTGTCAACCGTCGGGCTCTGGAGGGGGCATACCTAGAGGATGATGGTGCTATATCAACACAAACAGATTGTCAGAGGGAAATGTAATGGGACTCGACCCAAGAGTGAAGCCCAGTAAGATTAGAGTTCCATGCAGAGTGGCACCTTCCACGGTATGGGAAGATGAAACAACAAGGTTGTGCCTACTTTTTCTTCCTATACTCTAAGTTGACCACAAACCTAGGCATGGAAAAAGTGAGTAAGCCAAGCATGGAGAGGGATACTAGCGATTAAATGTATCCCATGAAGCATGAAGGAAGACCCGATGAGAAAGGTAAGGAAAGGAACTATGAAGGACACCCCAAGATAATTAAATTTAGCTCTGAATTTGCTGAGAAAAACCTCTAGTAGTGTGTAGAATCCCAATGAGGTACCCATTGGTGACTCGTCATTGAATATGGATGAATTAACAAGATTGTAGTGAACTGGCCTATGCGTGAGAATAGTATTGTAACCTATTACATACCTTGGTATAGCTTCGAATGTGAATGCTTGAATGGGTAGATAATTGTGGTAATCAATGCAACATAGGCTCAATGGTGGCATCCTATATCGATGGTTGTCATGTTATATATCTCTTGAATGTTCTCTAAAGGGGTGTTTCCACGTTTTATTGGCTTGTGGCAACACCCCTCCCCTTTTTCCACCTTAATAATCTCATTGAAAGATTAAAAAAAAAAAAAATTGTTTATATTCAAAATTACAAAAATAATAAGAAACATAAAGTTGTTTAATTATTTTGTTTTAGTTGTATACGAAAAATTTTAATTATTTTATTTTAATTTATTGGATACATATTTATTTTAATGTGATTAATTTATTTTACTTTATAAATTAAAAATATTAAACCACTCTTCAAATTATGTAAAATTATAATTTATATTTAATAATTTAACATATACAAATTTAAAAAGATTGATTTTCAAAAATTGACGAAACAGAGGTTAAGTGGGACAATATTAGAGTGGGACCAATGAAAAAAGTCAAGAATACAATATTAGATTGGGAAACATGAAAATGTCTTCATAGGATTTGCTTCCATATCAAAACATTTGTAGGAAGGTTGGGCACAACAACTCTACTCAAGTAAACTAAAGTTCACACAAAATTGGGTTGGTGTATGCTTTTTTGGCATTAATTTATATTTATATATATTATTATAGAAAAGAAAATAATATTAAAAATATAAACAAAATTGATAAAAATATCTTAATATTTTTCAAGATACATGATAATGAAATTTAAATTATTTGACTTTATTTAAATAATAAATGATGATGATAATGGTTAACGTCCACTAAGACCAATATAGTTTGTCAGATTTTAAGAAAGTAAGAGATTAATTGGGAATTTTTAATATTTTATTTCTATGATATAAAAGACGGGAGAGAATCATTCTTAGATCACCATATTTTCACTGACTTAACAAGTCAATAAGGTGGTATTATGGATTTTTTTTTTGAAAATTAGAATAGATGTGAGTAAGAGCAAGGAAATCCATGAGAAAACGGTTTTCATCTTCAACCCTCTTAGTATTGCAAAGGTGATAGAATCTTTCAACTACAGGTGTTTTGAGAATTGACCAACACCTAGTTTCACTTTGCAGCTCATGAGAATTTATTTTTATATTTGCAATGTTCATTTTCTTCTTAGCACTCGTCAAAATAGAAAGGTAATTCTAGTTATCAATATTATGGTTGATTACATCCCTATAATACCTTAGCTTCCTTTTTTGCTCTCTATAATCCCATAACTTATCCTTAAATTTTGAAGTAATAATATTTTTATTATTATCCTTATTCTCCAAGTTGATATCCTCCTTCACCCCCAATGGTCTAGCCAAGATTGAGCATCTTTATGCTAGTCAATGGTTAGTGAACGAGCCGATTCTTGTTGCACCACCAAATGAAAATTTCCAAGAAATAAATGGAATCAAACTTCAAAACAAAAACTCAAAAACATCACCAAGATTGGTTTATTTCTTTATTATATTCTACTCTATTTTGAAAAAAAAAAATCGAGTGTGGAGTATTTCTAGTAAAGCCATTTATAGAGCAATATCTCTAGCGTGCTCATATCCAACTTTTAAAAATATACCTCAATGTCCGCTAAGATATGAGAGGTTAGTTGTATATATGAATTTGGTGCCAAGATTTGTTGAAGAATGAAGGAATGTTGTGGCCTAGTAATTGTTTGAAACCAATATTTAATGTAGTCTTTGCTCTCCAAGAAATGCTTGAACATTATTTGTTGATATAGATCTCCTACCAACAAATTGATTAGTACTGGGACTATTACAACACTCAAAAAGAATAATTGAAAACTTTAATTTTATATTAATTGTAGAATTGAAAAACACACCACACTTACAAGGAAGGAATAATCAAGGTTTTGGAGAAACCTCACAATAGTGATGTGCATGCTCCTACCTTTCATCTTACCATTTCTCCTCCACCAAGTTGTGTAATTTAAACGCAAGCTAAATTAGAAACTTAATCCTATGTACACTTCCCTGGAAATGGTGCCAAAAGTGTCAGTCAATTTAATTATGATTTAAGTTATGTAACATTAAATTGTTAATCGAGTTTTATAAACTTATGAAGTGAATGGAAAAATATATGCAAGGATTCAATTTCTAATTATGTCAAATGTAATAGGAAATTATACTCTATGAAAGAACGTAAATTGACATGAAAGAAAATTTTAATTTAGGAAAGCAATGGAAATCCAAACTAGGAAAGCAATGCAAATTTAATCTAGGAAAGCATTTGAAAATTAATCTAGGAAAGTATTTAAAAATTAATCTATGAAAGCAGATAAATCGTATCTAGGAAAGCATGGGAACTTGATCTATGAAAGCATGGAAACTTAATCTATGAAAGCATGTAATATTGATCTATGAATGCATGGAAAGTTAATTTATGAATGAATTTGAAACTTAGTCTATGAAAGCATCTAAATCTAGTCTATAAAAGCGATTGAAATATACACCTATAAACAAAAAAAGCAAAGAGTGTTCATTCTTAGCAAAGGGGTCCCTCTAATGCTCAACATGCACATTAGAAGTTGAAAATTAGAGAATTGTAATATATTAAGTCAAATAATCTTGGAGAAAGCTCCAAAAGATTGAATTCTAGCTATAAAAATATCTCTCCGAGTATTATGATTGCAAGTTCTAAATTTATACTCCCTTCCTCCCCTTGAATTGGAGAAAGCGCTACTATTTATACTTGAATTTATTTAAGAAGAGGATACAATTGATAAATTCATATCCTCTTTTCTCCCAAGTAGGTTAAACCAATTTGCTAAAACTAGGATATCATTACCTCTACAAATTCTCTCACAACTATATAATAGCTTTGATAGGAGACACTTTTTAAAAATTCCATGATTCTTCTCCATGACATTTTCTAGAATAATGATCCCAAATATTCCTTAAACCTTCAAGAGCTAGAATAGGAAATTCGAATTTGAGGGTTAGTGGCCAAATATGAATTTGTTGGAGTCTTCAACTATGCATATAAACAACACAAAACTCATCCAACTTTTAGATACAAGTAAATATATGTTATTTTTCTAATATTTAACCATAAATCCACTTAAATTACTAAAGTAAATGCTTTGGAAAACAATAAGTCTAAACCGATATATAATCATGAAAATGGTCTTAATGCACAATTATGGAGCTTTGGAAGATGGGAAAAACTAAGGGAAACTGAAAGAAAAGTGAATGAAAAAGATGTCATTTTGGAGAGCCAATAAATTTTTAAATGGTGATATATGAAAATACAGTTGCTTACAATCTTTTTGTAAAGAGAATGTGTGATAGGGAATATTTATATGGTTATTTATCAATAAATATTTATCTTAATTTTAGATTTGCTAAGTATTAAGAAGGATAAATATTTCAAAATGAAAATCTTTTTTTGAATACAAATTTTGAGAAAAATATGTACATCTCTAAATATTTGATCCCTCTCAATCTTGACGATGAACCACACTTGATGGTTTGGTTGGAATAAGGAATTACTAAGAGGAAGGGTGGATGAATCAGTAATTAATGTTAATTTTAACAACCAATCTCAATACTTATTTTCCTCTTAACTTGGCAATTACTGATATGAGCATTCATATCTAAATACATAAGCACCAATGTAAACCATTCACATGAACACGCATCATCAATCATGAGCATCATACACACATGGACACAAACATTTAACGTTGAAAACAAACAGGGAAAAACCACTAATATATTTGTTATTATGATGTAACCAGAGCTCCTACTCAATTACATCAGTTATTTTGTGAGAACCAACTTACAGGATGCCCAAACCTTCTTCAAATTAGCAATCCACACCTTTGCAAGAGTCTCCAACCTCTGATAAATGTAGGCCACAACCTGCTTTAGCCAACTGACCTATTTTTCATATAATTTTTAGATTAATGATAGTGGCGTACGTCTATTACAAAAATAATAAAGAACCTGGTACGCTATCTCTTACAATTCCTTCCTTTGTACTATGTATCCACACTCTCAATTGCACTCTTTTATGCAGATTTATCTCTTCTACTCACATTGTTCTATTTTTCCTTCTATATGAACACACCACACAATACACACTCTCTTTGATCCAGGTGGATGTTGGTGGCCACCCACTTATCCCATTTGGACCCCCACAACTGTCTCTTTCAGTTTTTCAGTTTCCGTAATTGTAGCACAATTTACTATTTTTGGCAGTTTTTTTCGGGTCCTGAACTTTCAGAGCCATTTTAAGGCCCTAAACGAAGTTTTTTGGGAAATTTGGGGGCAACATGGGTCCTTAGACCGATGTTTCCCTTCCCAAAGTGGTAGTTCTCGGATAGATCTTTCTAACGAGCTATCATACGTGTCAAACGGAGATTGTATGCCAAAGTTACAACCCCGGGAAATTGATGTACCAATTTACCCAAAACGGGGCCCACAATTTGGCGTTTCATCTTCTAGGGTTAGGTTTTGGAATGTGAAGGGTTTTTCATTGTTTCTCAACAATAAATAGGCCTTCGAGCCTCATTGTAACACAGTTCAGAATGGTTCAGAGTCATGTAGCCACTACATCTCTTCTCAGAGATAAGCTACCATCGCCCTAGCTGGTTTATTTCCATTTCTGGTTGTAAGCATATTTCGGTATTTTCCATTAATGAAATGAAGCATTATTTCCGCTGCATCTTTGTGTATATGGTTATCTCTGTATTTTATTTCGTTCCTGTTTAAATCCGGATCAATGGTATTAGAGCAGTCTGCTTTTTCTCTGTTTTTCTTTGCATGTCCCCAACGAGGTCGGGATATAAGGAGTTAGGGCTTGAACTGGTCGAACCTTTGCAAGACCAGCCTCGAAAATCTCGACGACCTCCGATGGCGGATGAGAAGAAAGACGAGGGGGCAGGAGATCCTATCAAAATCTTGCTCGAAGAAGCCCTCGAGCGGCAAATGAACGCGATGATGGATAACTTTGCACAAATCCTTCAACGGCTACCCAGAAGCGACGCATCGACTTCCAGCAGCTACTCTGGAAACACCACGCCCTTTAAGGTACAAGTTAATTTTGAAATCCCCATATTCGAGGGTCAGATAGACGCAGATTCAGTAGATAAATGGTTAAATCTGCTAGAAGGGTATTTTTCTGTTCATGAATTTTCAAGTCGAGAAAAGATTGTTTTCACTCTTCTCAAAGCAACCCCCCACGTCAAGGACTGGTGGGAAACCTACTGCGAGCATAAGGATGAAAGCACAGGCTCAATATTTTCAGCCGCACCCACTTGGGATTCATTCCGAGATGCCATCAAGGAACAATACTACCTTGTCAAAAGCTATCAGGACAAATACATCAGATGGACCACGCTATGGCAGGGACGGGACCAAGATGTGCCTGAGTTCACAAACTTTTTTCACACCCTTCGCACACAGTTGGGTATCAAAGATTCTGAGTTGCATCTGGTACTCAAATACCGCGGCTGCCTACATAGATACATCCAGGAAGAGATGGAGTTCTTGAACATCTCCTCACTCGGCACAGCATACCGATATGCTGTCAAAATCGAGCAAAAGTTCAAACAGAAGAAGCGAGACTTTGGATCTGCAAATCCGAAGCCCAAAGGACAGAGCCAAGGCGGGGTGACCCAAGACAACCCGTCGAAGCCGCAAGAAAATAACAACACCATGAAGCCAAAGAAGGACACAGGAAAGTGGTGTGAGTTCCATAAGAGTCCCACTCATAACACAAGTGAGTGTCGGACCAAGCAGTCCCTGGTGGCCGAGTTGAAGGATTTCGAATCAGATGCATGTTCCGACCGTGAGCCAGAACCCGACAAGGGGAATGGAAAAAGGAAGCAGATCATTGATGCGGATCCCAGTGCCACTGTTGCCACTGCCAAAATCTAGAAAAATGAGCCCGAAGATCCAGAGGAGGGGGAACGTCTTTTTCACTCACAGATGTGGGTGAAGGGTTCGCCGCTGCAATTCATTGTCGACAGTGGCAGCCAAAAGAACCTCGTTTTAGCAGAGGTCATGAAGCGGTTGGGCCTACCAACTACACCACACCCGCAACCATACAGTATTGGGTGGCTTCATGAAGGACGAGATCTCAAAGTTTGCTAGCAGTGCCGCCTTCCCCATAGCATCAAGCCTTTCACAGACGAGGTATTGTGTGATGTTACACCTCTGGATGTTTGTGATGTCCTATTAAGCCAGCCATACTTGTGGAGGCGACATGCTGTGTATGAGTCAAGGCCTTGTGCTGTCATTATTTCTTTGAATAGTTCATTATACAGGATACCGGAGGTAGCCCCACCTACCGCCACCTCTTTGATCACTGCTAAGAAAGGCAGCAAGCTCATATCACAGACTAGGAAATTTATTTTCTGTCTGGTTCGATCCAAAAGTAAGGGGAAGATCGTTGCTACATCCATGACCCCCGCAAAGGGTTCCTCCACGCAGCAACAGCAACAACAAAGGGATACAGTCATGATAGAACACAAGAACAACTTCTCCTCACCCACAGGGGTACCACATAAGTTTCAGGTGGGCGAAAAAGTTTGGTTACATCTGCAGAAAGAACGCCTTTCAAGAACCCATTAGAAGCTCAGACCACTCCGACAAGGTCCTTACAACAGTACTAAGGCTATGGGGAATAATGCTTTGGAGCACATCATTCCTCCATTCCTTTGCCTGCACCAAATGTTCAATGTGGACCGTCGTCGACTATGCTTCCCACCATTACTGGACACATCAGAGATTGCAGGACAAGTTCAGCAGATGGAAAGGAACTCAACGCAAATGGGGGAACATTTTCCGGAGGGGGGGGGGGGGGAATGATCCATGTGGATGTTGGTGGCCACCCACCTATCCCATTTGGACCCCCACAACTGTCTCTTTCGGGTCCTGAACTTCCGGAGCCGTTTTAAGCCCTAAACAACGTTTTTTGGGAAATATGGGGGCAACATGGGTCCATGGACCGATGTTTCCCTTCCCCAAGTGGTATTTCTCGGATAGATATTTCTAACAAGCTATCATACGCGTCAAACGGAGATCGTATGCCAAAGTTACAACGCCGGGAAATTGATGTACCAACTTACCCAAAAACGGGGCCCACAATTTGGCATTTCATCTTCTAGGGTTAGGTTTTGGAATGTGAAGGGTTTTTCATTGTTTCTCAACAATAATAGGGCCTTCGAGCCTCATTGTAACACAGTTTCAGAAAGTTCGAGGCATGTAGCCGCCACATCTCTTCTCAGAGATAAGCTACCATCGCCCTAGTTGGTTTATTTCCATTTCTGGTTGTAAGCATATTTCAGTATTTTCCATTAATGAAATGAAGCATTATTTCCTTTTCATCTTTGTGTATATGGTTATCTCTGTATTTTATTGCGTTCCTGTTTAAATCCGGATCACTCTTAGTTAGACCAAAGCTAACAACACTCCACACATACACCCTTATTTCTTTATGCAACGTCTCAAAGTTTGTGTTCAAACAAATCACACAGAATGATGTAGCTTTTGAACTCATCATTCACCCCACATGTAGCTCAATATCGCTCATTAGTCTTATATTAAGGACATGAGTGTGGGAACTCTTACCAAATCACATGGAAATGTAGGACTCTCCAAATCTCTTAGCATACCATCCAAGAGTTTAATTACACAACATAACTCTCCTTACTTATTCAATTTGATTTCCACTGCTAAATTGAACATTAATTGTTCCTTTCTTTTCTCAGTATAGTTGAAATACTTGGCTCATTCAATTTTTGTATGCTGCAAAGCGTACTATGTATTTCAAACCTTTCTTAAGACAATAATTTACATATCATATCATTTGATGAGGTCTCAAATATTTTATAGATATCTGAAATGATTTGTTCCATAAAATACATAATGGCTCCAAGGGTGCTTCATATTTCATTTGGAGAAATTGGAAAGAAAATCCATAATTGAAATAATGTGCTCCACCAAATCCATAAAAAAAACTTTGTGAATCATTACAATGTAGTTTCATCAACCTTAATTCCTTTGTGTGAGTGACCTTCTTGTGGTTTAGAGAATACTTTCAGCTTTTGCATGATTTAGTGGAGGTTTCAACATTTAGTAGGGCTTTAAATTTTGATAGAACAACCACCTATTTTTACCTTTACACCAAATATTTCTTATTCTACCTAAAATGGACTTAGTGCCAAATATGGGATCACCTTTCAATGCTAGTTCAGATGTCATATGTTGGAATGCATTACCTACTAAGTTCCTTCATTTGTCACAAATAGCTTGGAAGCAAATTCAATAAAGAGAATTAAAATAGATACACATGAGACACCCTAGCACAAAAATTGAGGTCCTACCTCATCATTAACTTACATCATGCCTGAATCATGCTAACATCATCAATGCTACTTGGTTCCTCCTGGGTGGGGATATGTGTCACCGGGATTTGGCCCATTTCGCCTCCTAAAAATTCTGAAAACACATGCCATGTGTCACATTCCTGGAGTTCCATGTCACCCTATACTAGCGTTATCCTACCACCCTGAATGCCACTTGTATATTGTCCCACATAGGTTAGAGTTTGGGGGTAAATCCTTTGTAGTATTTCTAAAACTTCCTGATTGTGCTGACCTATTAACTAGGCCAAAGGCCTGATTACACTGATACACTTGAGTAAAGGGTCCCACTTGGTTGGGAGTCGAGGCTCGACTCGCTAGAGGCCCGATTAGGCAGGGCTCGGGGCCCAACTATACTTCTATGTTTCTCCTAAGTGGCCCTACCTTCTTAGCTGTCTTTCTTCCAATCTTCAAATAGCCATAAATCCTTCATCCTTAGGTGATTTTAGGCTTCCATATACCGTTGTAATTTTTTTTACGAGAACTACCCAATTGTGCCATTTCTAGAATCATATGAATTGACTCTCATAAGTAAAATAATTCTTCAAATCCTAGTATTCCCCAAGCACCATAGTTATAATATTTTAGCTTCTTTAACTAACTTGCTACTATGATGATTCTCTACAAAAGATTCCATCTACCTAAAGACTCCCCCTGTGTTGAAAACACCATGCATATTGCCTCATTTCCCATTTGACATTAATGTTATCCTAGTTGACATTAATTCCAACACACTTGATGCCACACCAACTATCCATCAATCTCCCCCTTTGACCTTAATGGTAACAATTCCAGACCTTGTTGTAGAAACTCCCCTTGAAACCAAGCATGGTTCTCTCCATCTCCACACTCACCTTATCATCAATAATCATTCCACTCATAAAATTATTCTCCCCTTTTGTCATAAATAACAAAGGTTGTACCCATTGAAAAAAACTTCCCTTGAAAATTTACAACCTACTCTTTAATTGATCCAAGCAATTGAGTAGCTACCAATACTCATTCAAATTTGCCCATTTGGATGTGGGGAAACAACTCCTATTTGTTTCCTGAGATATTCAAAGGGTTATTGCGTGAGAGGATTTGTTAATATATATGAAAGCTGCTGATTAGTGGCCACATATTCAAGTCGAAAAACATTAGCAACAACCTGTTCTCTTAGAAAATGAAACTTAATTAGAATATGCTTGATCTTAGAATGAATAATAGGAATTTTAGAAATGTTGATAGCACATGTTGTAACACATGATTGGAATTGAATCATTCAACTCTACCTTGATTTCCTTTAAGGTCTTATTAATCTAAAGAATCTATGTGTAATAAGTGGCAAAAACAATTTACTCAACTTTAGCCATAGATAAAGAGATCGAGTCTTATTTTTTGTTGACGCAAGACATAAGAAAATATCCCAAAAAGAATCTTTCACTAGAGGTACTTTTCCTGTCATCAAGGTTTCCTTCCAAGTAAACATCGGTGTAAGCTCTTAATTTAAATCCTTTACCTCTGGCATACCATAAACCAAAGTTTTCTATGCCTTGCAGGTATCTGAAACTCCTATTAATGGAATTGACATGGCTTTCTCTAGGAATTGATTGAAATTTGGCCACCATTCCTATTGCTTGTAGGTTGTCTGGTCTTGAGTCAATGAGGTAAAATGATATTCCAATCATTGATCTATAATTTGTATGATTTTTTTAGGCGGAATAATCCCTCTTGTGGACAAGATGGATCTCCCTAAGCCTCGAATAAATCTAGAAACAAACAAGAAATAATTGCTACCTTTCCTTAGCTTACGATTGATTGAAACATACAATATGAGAGAGATAACTTACCGTTTATCGAAATGCTTGTCGAAGTCTCTATTAGTGCATTTTACAGTTAGCTCCCCCTTTATTCTTTAGAGACCATTCCAGTGATTTCCACAACTTCTCCATGATGTCTCGAAGGAGATATGCATAGACAAAAACACACAAAGGATCAAAGCATATAGTATATAGCATGAAAGATAAATGAACTACCTAACTCAAGATATATCATAAATTGAATCAATAACCAATCATAACCTATGTGAGTGATCTAGGAATCCCATAAATGATATAATAAATGACATAATTAGGAAAGAATAACTGTATTTTATATTAAATAAAATGGAGAACAAACTTACAAACTCAAAGCCTTGATGTTACAAGCCTCTTCTCACAATATCCAAACCTCTCTTTGGATGAAAATCCTCCTAGCCAAATTTCGGAAGCATAAGGCTACCTTTAATAGTCCTCCCCAATCCTTTGGCCTTTGTTTGATTTATAGGCCAAGAGGAGGAGGTTTGGGATCCATTTCCTAAAGGATGAGATCCACAAATTGTGGGATAGGGGATCCACAAAGAGAGGAAAATAGCTCCATGATGGGAGGGATCAAGGCTGAATAAGCATCCATTTGAATCTTTTTAGTTGGGAAATATTTGATTAACAATTCTTATAGACTTAACTTTGTATTTTTAATTGCATTAAGTCATGTGCGCAGGTCATAGTGTCAACTAGAGCGTACTTGTGTGCAATTTCTAATGGTCTCTTCTGCGTATGCATAGAAATGGACTAGGGAAATGCACAAGAAGCCAAAAATAGGTCTTTGAGCCTTGATATCTAGGAATTTCATTCTCTTTAGGATGATTTAGGTTCTAGCCTCACAAGGAGATGCTTTGGGAAACTTTCATGGATATCAAAAGATCCAAATTGACGGTCATTTTATTAATGCAACAAAATGATATGTAACAGATTGCCCCCTAAAGCGAAAAATCGAAAGAGATGTTTGATAACAAAAGTGGTTTATCATGCCAAAATTTGGGTTAGAGACTGCAGTCGAAGACCTGAAACAATCAATCAAATGTTACAATGAAATATATAATCATCATTGAGGTACATTACCATACTCAGAGCATAAATATCTCAAATACCCAATACAGAAATACATCTGAAGATCCATGTCAATAGACGACATAGTATGGATGCAACCATCAATGGATCTATGTTTACAATCATGAATATTTAATAACTCTACAAAACCTAGATGGATGAAACTAGATCCAGGGTCTTGATTTCCATCTCTCAATCCATAACATGAATCTATCCATGTGATTTAATGTCTCTTAGTCGAACATGGTAGAAACCACTTGATTACTGATCAATGATGTGAACAGTTAACAAGTGCAAGAGAAACCACCAGTAATGACAATGGTTGTCAATGTACTTCCAGTACAATCTATGAACTGCGAATAGATGTGCTAATGTCAAATACTCATAGAATCATTTGATTTAAGGTCAATGATGAGAACCTATTGTTGAAGGAGAGAAGCCTGCCATTTAGGCATGAAGGCTCCAAATTTCTTAAGGTTTCTAGATCAACTTCCTAGATAGTGAGCTAAATTCAATGGGAAGTGACTCGTTGCAAGAGGCCCTATGACACGAAACTCATGTCAAGTTTTGAAGAACAACAATTTGGAGTAATCCACGACTGACTCAAGGATGGTTGACACGATTGAAGGCTGTGAATGGCAAAGTAATTTTGATTGACGTTGAAATTATCTTGAACATATCGACGACACGACATTCTGACTTGGCAGACTCAAAATAATACCCAAACCAATTGAAGACTTTCAAGGAAGTATTGTCAATTCAGAGGAAAATGGATTTCCCAACCCAGACATAGAAAGTGATGAAGTGTCATGTTCAAGAGCGACATACTACCTTTTACAATACAAAAACAAAGTTTCTTTCCCATTTCCCCCCCACCATTACTAGCAAGTACCTCTTTATTTTGGGCAAGCTTGAGGAGGATAACATATGCTTGTCCTATAAGCCCATCGAATGACTCAAGGATGGTTGAAACGATTGAAGGCTATGAATGGCAAAGTAATTTTGACTGAGGTTCAAATTCTCTTGAACATATCGACGACACGACATTCTGACTTGGTAGACTCAAAATAATACCCAAACCTATTGAAGAATTTCAAGGAAGTGTGGTCAATTCAGAGGAAAATGGATTTCCCAACCCAGACATAGAAAGTGACGAAGTGTCATGTTCAAGAGCAACATACTACCTTTTACAATACAAAAAAAAGTTTCTTTCCCATTTCCCCCCCTCCATTACTGGCAAGTACCTCTTTATTTTGGGCAAGATTGAGGAGGATAACATATGCTTGTCCTATAAGCTCATCCATCAGATGAGTCCTTCAAAGTATTTTTAACGAACCCTAGTAAGGAGTGCTTCGGTCTCATCATGCTTAATAAGTCGTGCACTGTTTAAGTTTTATGTGTCTAGTGAAGGGGTAAATCGATGCCATTTTTATGTTTAAAGAGTTTGAAAATACATGAAAAGAAAACTCATCTAGTTCTTTCAATGTAAAATGTTAACGAGCCCGAAGAAAGTAAAGCTCGGTGTTTTTCAGTTTTAGGGAGTTTGGAGGAAAACATAAGTAAACTCCACATTGTCCTTTATGTAAATTGAGTCCCTCAAGCCCGAAAAAGGGTAAAATAATGTAGGAGAGAACTCTATTTACCATGATTAGTCAATGTATACCTTTTTCATAAATAGTCTAATTCAGTGTGTAAAAGGGGTAAACCTATACTGAATAAACGACTGTTCATTTATTTTTATGAGTTTGAATAGTTAAGTACTCAATGATCTTTTCATGTTTAGCGAGTTTGAAAAGGGTGTAAAGAGAAATTCTTGTTTCATTTTTTCATAAGTTTTTAACGAGTTAGAAAAAGTGATAAAAATATACTCAATGCCAAAATGATTCATTTTTGTAATTGACCTGTGATCTGCACACTTAAACTCAAAATGATTGTCACAACTCAAAAATATAGTAAAAAGTATGAAAAAAATTGATTTCAGAGGTTAATAGGAAAAAAATAATATTTTAATGGGCTTAAAAACTTATAAAAATCCAAAAAAGTAAAAAAAAATTACGATTTGAGAGTGAGAGAGTGCATTTTCACCAAGAAGTCCAGAGGCAGATTATGGGAAAACCATTGGACCAAATCACGATCCGTCTTCTCCAGGTAAACGTCTCTCTGATATCTTTGTTTTCATTGTTTTTATTTTGCATTATATAATGTATTTTGGGTTTTACGGGGGGTTTATCAAATGAAAGATCACCCTCGGTTTGCGCAATTCACCTTCATCTGGCCCACGCACACCGACTGAGTTTTTAACACACAAAAATGTGATGTCTATAGTTTCTAATGCTAGAACCATGTAAATTTGTGCTGGTTTCCACATGCGACTGCACCAAATGCTGAGATTAAAAAAAAAATGAAAACACCCAATTTTTTTGCAAAAAATTACCACAATTTATTTTAATGATCCTCCATGTTTATGTGCAGGGTTTTGAACTACAAAAAGGGATTAGAGAGAGCGTGAATATGAAGAACATGATATATCTTCTTTGAACCGTCTAGAGACAATATAGGCATTGAGAAAATATGGCCTGCATAAATTTTTCATCATTCCATGCATGAAGGCCCAACTAGAGTTGTTGGAGTGGATGATGAGAAAGTGGAATGTACAAGAAGAATGCTTCATGATCGGAGACCATAGAATCACTATCGATGCCTATGAAATTTACTTCTTGTTTGGGCTCCCACGCCATGTAGTGGATATTTCTTTGTATGTAAATATACAAGGTGGTG
Organism: Pinus taeda; assembly: GCA_000404065.3. Lineage (NCBI taxonomy): Eukaryota > Viridiplantae > Streptophyta > Pinopsida > Pinales > Pinaceae > Pinus > Pinus taeda. Next base: position 74,160 of record APFE031118007.1, read on the forward strand.
AAACAAATACTACCTATCTAGTGCAACATTTATTTCGATGAGTTTCTCTCAAAGATGGGAGAATTGATCTTAAAACCATTGAGAGGATCCCTTTGAGAGCTACTCGGTTCATTATCGTACAACTATGCAGAAGTGAAACTCTTCACTTTCTTACCAAGGCTCAGATGCAGATCTTCGTATAGTGTTTGCAACCTACAATATTCAATTGGTGCGAAGGGGTAGTTGCCAACCTGAAAGGGAAACTAACTAGAGTGAAAATTGAAAATCTAAATTTTTTTGGGTATGGTTCTTTTTTCATCTCATATTCTCTAGAGAGGATTCCCCTTCTTGCTCCACAGGTAGCCATAGATGGAGGACCGTGAGATCCTGACATGGTGAAGTGGGTCACACTAATGGCATGCCACATAGGTCATGAAGGCCCAACGATTCGGTATACTCCCAATTTCTTTGGATGGCTAGAACATCAAATCATCATGATTGAAGATTTTCCATATGCAGGCATGGATTACACAGAAAATCCATATATGCCACTACCAGATGGAATATAGTTGGGTGACCTAGGAAAAAACTTCACACTTTGGTTGTTTTTAAATTTTTTGTTGTTTTTTGGCATCCAAAACTAATTATCCAAAATGGTCATCCAGATGTGGGTATGGTGAGACCGTCAGGACTACGCAGATTTGATAGGCGTGGTGAAAAACCAATAGTTCCTGTAGTACAAAACCCAGACGTGACATAGGCATTAACTGAGCTGGAGCAAAACCTTGAGAGGTTGACAATAGACATCACGGATGTTGGGATTGATGACTTGCCTCTCCACTATCAGAGGCACACCGTGGGGGTTCCTGGACCTATTAGTCACTTTCTACAATGAGTAGCTTGCGTTATTGTTTGCTACCATGATCATCATGTGTAGTTCCTAGTTTTAGGGCTAGATTTTTTTTGATGATGTATCGGCATGTTCAGATAATGAAGGCCACAAGCCATCATGTCCTCGGGTGACATTTTTGTAAAAAACACACTTTTTACATGCATTTGACTAATGAAAACTACTACCTCTATTTCAGTCTATCTTGTCCAATATATGGATGGATATTTCTTTTTCTTTCTTACAACTGTTTTACAAATGCCAATTTAACACATGATTAGCCAATGCATCAATTAATGCATTTAAATGTCTTGGAATGTGTTAATATTTGCTGTAATAAAAATCTCTCACCAAGAGATGAACCCGCAACAAAATTTTAAACATTCAAGAACTTCTTATTGAATAGACACCATTTAAATGTAATACTATGAGTTGAGAATCTAACGTAATGATCAATCAACAAATGCTAATTTAAATGGTGTCAGATAATAGCTCAATCACTACAATGTACTCTGCGATGTTATTTTTTGTTCGACCAAGGCATATCCCATGAATAGAAACAAATTCATATGTTGGTGAATAAATGACCCAGGCTGCAGAAGACAAATTTTGAGTATTACGACTAGCACCATTAGCACAGCCAATGTGAGTTTGAGGGAGCGTTGACATCTGCAAATCAAGTGTAACACAAGATAAGAAGGAGAAGTAACAGAAAATCATGAAACGCTACTAAAAATTGCCACACATAAAATATGATATAAAAATATAAAACTTCTTCACTGAGTGATTTAAGCATAATATTTCTTCAAGTAAAGATCATTTTTGGGCTTTCCAAAAGAAATGTCGCCATAATCAACTAGCTCATAAGCCCCTTTTTCCAGTACACGCTTTACAATATAAGGGCCATGCCACATGGGCTCAAATTTACCAACACCTAACTTATCATGCTCTTGATCATAGACCAAGACTAGATCCCATTCTGAATATGAACAAGGTTTTACATTTTGATCGTAATGTGCCTTAACTAGTTTCTTTTGAGCCTCACTAGCTAATGCAACATCATGGCAAGTCTCATCTAGTCATGCTAAGTACATAAAATGTTCATCCTCTGTATAAGTAGTTGGTGATAATTCAATTACCAATTTCAAAGACGGCATTTCACACTCAATAGGTAAAATTTCTTCCAGAACATAAACCAACTAGAAGGGAGTAAAACGAGTCGATTTTTTTATTGAGGTACGATATGCCCACAAGGCTAGAAAAAGAATTAGATGTCAATTTCGTTTATGAATTCTGATAATTAGTTTAATCATGGTAGTCAAACCTTATTAACGACTTCTACTTGGCGATTTTCCTACAGGTAAAATGGAGTAGAATTGTCATGACGCAAGCCTAGCTTCGCAGTAAGATCGGGCATCATAATGTTTCGCCTCACCCCATTTCATAAAATAATCTACCGCTAAGATTATGTACCCATGCCCCCCAGGTGAGTGAGGGTTACATGTAAGGAAATCGATGCCCCATTTATCAAAAGGACTGACAACAATTATTGGGTAAAGAGGAGTTGGGGGTGCACACATTTTTTGATTGTAGATTTGACAATTGTCGCATTTTTGGATCACAATTATACAATCTTTGAACATCAAAGGCCAGAAGTACCTAGTGTACAGGATGTTTTGAAACCTTGACATATGACCACCACAATATCTAGAATGGCTATCAATCAATTCATTTTTATCTTCCTCATGAGTGAAACATCATTTGAAGATGTAATTAGCATCATGACGATAAAGTGTATCACCAACAACAGTGTATTTTTGGGATTGGTACCGAATACGATGACGATTGGTTCGACTCAACTCTGGCCGAAAATTCAGGGTTTAAAGATAGATGATGATATCTCAATACCAAGGGTCTAACATACTGATAAGAAAGAGGGATTCATATGGAAGAGAATCCTCTCCCATGGTTTCTGTCTCATTATAGGGAAATCCACACAATAATTTAGCAAACACTGGTGACTTCTTAGATTTAGATTTTATGAATTCCAAATCAAATTCTTGCAGGATAACTATCCATTTAGAATACTTTCCCCTTACTGTTTGTCTCATAAGAATGTAAAACATAAGGTTACAATCGTAAATCACAATTTTTTTTCGCAATAGAATGTAGTGACGAAATCATTTTACAACTTGAAATATTGCCAAGGCAAATTTCTCCACATGTGCATATTTGACTTCAGTTTTCATAATATTTCTACTCAAATAATATATCACATGCTCGTCTTTCAATTCATCTTCCTAAACTAAAACCATCCCAATGGTGACATTGGATGCAACTAAATACAAAAAAGTAGTCTCGATGATAATGGAGAGGATGCAACAATGATGTATGGGTCAACGCATGTTTGAGTGCGTTAAAGGGTTTTTGAGAAACTTCATCCCAACTAAATGAAATGCCCTTTTTCAGCAGTCGAGTAAAACATTTAGTTAGCTTAGTGTAGTTCTGCATGAATCGACATAGAAATTTTTCTTTCCCTTGCAAGATTTGGAGTTGGCGTAGGTTGGAAGGAGGAGGCAAATTTAGAATAACCTCTACCTTGAGCGGATCGACATGAATGCCTTCCTTTGAAACAAAAAATCATAGTAATTGACCATATTGCACACAAAAAAAACATTTGTGAGGGTTCAATATTATATTTTAGTGATGGCACCTAATAAAGATAGCTCTCAAATGCATTGGATGATCTTCCCATTTCAACGAATGAGCTGGTAAGTCATCTGAATAAGGTTGCACAATATGCTTGATATCGTGAAATGCGTAAGAGATAGCCTGTTGGAAGGTTGCACCAACATTCTTCAATCCGAATGGTAGTTTTCAATAAGAAAAATTCCCCCGTGGATAGATGAATGTAGTTTTATGCTGATCAATTGGGAATATGTTGACTTCATTGTAACTGGAAAATTCATCCATCAATGAAAAGATTTCATTACCACATAATCGTTGATGAATGGTCGATATAGGGGGTAGGATAGTTGTCCTTTGGAAAAGCCTTTTTGATATCCCTATAATCGACGAATACTCTGATGGTCCCCTTCTTATTGTTAACATGTACATTATTGGAAACCCAATCAGTCAAGAGAACCAGGCAGATAAAACCTACTTTGAGTAGTTTTCGACCTCAACTGTAATAGAAATAACCTTTTGTGGATGCACTAGATGTAATCATTGTCTAATGGATTTTTCATATGGATAAATCTTAATCTCATGAAAAAAAATGCTCAGGTCAATTCCTGGCACTTCCTCATAGGACCAGGAAAAAATGTCACATAATTCTTGAAATAGGGCTTTGTACATTTGAATTTAAGCGAGAACGAAGAACCTATGTGAATGTTCTCGATAATTCTTGTTTTGACTGAGATATCAATGGAAATCATTGTAGATATGTTTCCAAAATTCATTTCAGATTCATCTTGAAAAATTGACATGGGCCATTCAGGATTATCTACGATCTCAAGCAAAAACATACTTGAAAAATCATTCTCAATTTTATCAAGGTTAGGGAGAAAATATGAACGATGATGATAATCGTCCCATGGAATTCCATCTAATGTCATGACCTCCATAATACTTTCATCAGTCAGAAATGTATTGTCAAAAGGTTGAGAAGTGAAATTGGTTCTAACCAAGGTAAAGGATAATAATCATCATTGATCACATTCACTCGATCAATCTCAGAAGATGGTGGGCTGGAAAGCGATTGAACTGCTTGATAATCCAATTGAAGTGGGCTCAAAGGAATCTCATTTCCATAGGAGGTCAACTCATATTCTAAAGGAACTATCCACGGATTAGAAGGTTCCATAGTGCTTGATGTGATCATGTTAACATGGGAAACATTGAAAGGAAAATTTAGTGGCGGGAGTGCAAAGGTTCGCATCAGCGATGAGTCCTTGAGAAAACCAACACCAATTTCCTCGTAAGGAATAATAATTTTTCTAATGAAAGGTATGCTACCAGTAGAATTAGGGTCAGAAGTGTAGTATACAACTGGTCTACTTTAACTATTCCCCCTTGATGGGGTAAATGTATCATGTTAAAAAGTGATGAGACCACTGCATACATAGAATAGGTCCAACTTCGACCAAGTAGGTGGTTGTAATCGAGTTGGGAATCAACAAATTCAACTTCGATCACCACCTTCTTACCCTATAACTCTATGGGAAAATAATTTAGGATTCCATAAGGACTAAAACCTATTCTATCAAAGGCTTTTAGAGTGGTAGGTGACCGATTGATATTTGGAGAACCTAAATCTTTCCAACATGCAATAGACATAATACACATAGAAGCCCCTTCATTAATAATTGTGTGAAACACTTGTTTGGTTTTGATAAAAACTAGTATCTAGAATGCTAGTTGATGAGGGATTCAAGGTATATGACTTTCAAGATAAAAAATAATAAGATTAGAATCTTGAGGATCAATTGCTCCAATAGCTGAAAATAATAAATTTCTTTGTGTTGAACATGTTTTCATCACTTCAAGAGCTGACATTTCTGAAGGCAACATAACCAGGTCTTTAACAATGTTGTAATTATGAGCAGCTCTAGCATGTAGGTTGAAAGTGGATTTTTGAAGAACATGTTTGGCAGGTGGTCGAATCATCATGTCAAGGTTCAATTTCTCAATCTGTAATGGTTCAAAAGGAGAAGGAGGAATTGAATTGGAAGGTTGGCCATATGAACTAGCATCATTTCCATTTACTACATGACCCTTAGATCTGTAATATTTTGATCTTCTTGCTACCATAACTTTTTGTGAAGACATCATCATGATATCTATAGATGCGGAAGAAGTAGATGGGTTATGTGCAACCATTTTTTTGTCTTGAGAAGGAAAAAGATCCTTCAAAATAGCAGGAGTTGGAGAAACTTTAGTGAATTTTGTAACCTTTGCCCGATGTGGGAATTCCTTCATATAATGATCTTCATTACATATTAGGCAAGGATAACAGGGTTTCATTTTCTCGTCAGTAGGTTCACTTTTAGCGGGTTTCTCTTTCAGAGAAGCATTTTGTTTTGTTTTACCTTTCCCCTTTTTCTTACCTCTGGGTAGTTGGCTTTTTCCACTAGATGATTCCATGACATTAATTTTAGAAATAGTTTCCGGAGAAAGGCTTTCAGCGGGTGAATCTTGTATAGAGAAAGTTTGAGTTTTTTTAGAATTTTTCTTTTTACTCTTAGAATGTTGGTTGACAGAACCAATTACACCATCAATGATGTTCGATCCCATAGGATTTGAATTTTTTTTATCATTTGAACTTTTTGGGCAAGGTAAATTTGGGATTTTATTGTACAAGGTGGTAGATTGGGTATAGACTAAGTCTAAGTATTGGGAATGAGAAATTGCCTTCTCTTTCTTCATGACACCTTCCTTAGCAACATCCTGTGCAATATCAGGAAGCAATGACTTCGTAAACCATTAAACTAAAATTTGATCTAGAATAAAAGCTTTGACTAACAGACGCCTATGTCTCCATTCATGTGTATGATAGGAAATGTAAGTGGATTTTGATTGTTTTAAGGAAGTCAACAGTTCGGTATCAGTTTCGTATCGAATCGGTATTTGGAAATGTGTAAAAAATGTTGTTGCTAGAGATTTGAAATTATGGAAAGAAGCGTGAGGTAACTCAATGTACCATTTGGCTGTCGAACCAGTTAAAGTTCGTTGGAAAAGGTGAAGTCTAATAAAATCATTTATTAAGAAATTTGATGCACACCAAATATGATATGTCATAACGTGATTTAATGGGTCCTCTCTTGATTTTCCTTCAAACTTCAGTATATCACTTGATAACTAGTGATAATTTTCAGCCAAAAAGGATAATAATAAATAGGATCATTTGTTAACTGAGATAAATATGGTAAATCTAGGGTTGTGATGAACAATAACTACTGGTTAGGGTCCTGTTGTAGAGTTTGATAACCTTGAGGGTAAAGTCCAACCCCTAGAGGATACCTAGGATATGCTGGAACAACCTATGTAGTTGGAATTTGCATTCCTCTAGGGTAACTAGTGCGAATCATACTAGGTTGTGGTTGAACAAGAACTTGATAATTATGACCAGGGTATGGTTGGCTTTGGAAAGGTTGACTTTGATCCATTTGACCCAAGTAATATTTCCCCTGTACATGTTGAGGTTGTAAAGGTTGACCTTGAACAAATTAACTTTCAATAGGTTAACTTTGGATAAATTGACCTTGAAAAGTTTCGCTTTGGAAAGATTGACCTTGGAAAGGTGGACTTTGAAAAACTTGACCTTGAAAAGGTGGAACCTCAAAAGCTTGACCTTGAAAAGGTGGGCTTTGAAAAGCTTAGCCTTGAAAAGGTGGGCTTTGAAAAGCTTAGCCTTGAAAAGGTGGGCTTTGAAAAGCTTAGCCTTGAAAAGGTGGGCTTTGAAAAGCTTAGCCTTGAAAAGCTTAGTCTTGAAAAGGTGTTTGCATTGTTCTTGTACCAAGTTGTATGATAGTAATATGTGGTGTAGACTGGATGGTAGGACCAGTTTGATATGAAAATGCCTCAGGGATTGCCTATGTAGTCTGTGGAATAGGTATTTGAGGGTTAACTTGAACAACCATTTGTGATACTCCTAGGATAGGTGTCTGAGGTGAACTTGAAACCTGTTGTTGAACATGTGTTTGAGTTCCACTCTAAAAAGGTTGTTGAATTGGTTGCTAAAAAAGTTGTTGAGTTGGTTGTTGAATAGGCATTTGAGGAATCCCTTGGATAGGTGCTTGCAGAATTCCCTATACAGGCTCCTGGATAGGTACAATAATACTTGGAATAGGTATTTGAGTAATATATTCTCTAGTAGGGTGAACAAGTTGATAAACTGGTACTTGTGGAGCAACTGGAGCAAACTGTTGAGAAAAAACAGGGTTCCAAATAGTATTCATCCCAGGGTAAGGAGTACCAATCAAAGTTTGAGCTGCAACAGGTTGACCTGGACCAAGCTAAGGTTTCTGACCATAGGTTCTTGTAAAAGGTTGTCCACTAACCATAGGATAATATATGACAACAGGTTTTTCTCGAGATGGAGGATAAGGTGGTTGCCCCCCTTGGTGGTTAATAAACACCAGTTGGGGTTACTTGAGGATTACCTAAGTTACTGAATATCATGTGAACATATTGGTCTGATGCCAAAGGTGCTTCATGCATGGATGTCATACTCTCAAAAGTAGATGTAGATAAACTAAATGACTAGGTAGAAAGTTAAGGAGGAGTAGCTCGTGAAAAATTCCTAGTAAGTGACTGGTATCCATGAGGAATTGAAGGAACACCATACAATAGTGACTCTGGAGGCTCCCAAGAGGAATTTTTGACATTGTTCATCTTGTTGAATAACAAGGAATGCGGTGAGCTAGAAAACAAAGAGCTAAAAAGCTTAAAGGGGTAGAATACCAAGGATGGGGTCAGAAATGATCAAAAGGAACCCTTTGGAAAAAATCTTGGATCAAAAGTTTCACCAGTGGCAACTAGAGTACGAGGTGATTCCTCCTCCTTGTTCCCAGTAATATCTTCAATACTAATTAAAATAGGAGGTAATCCGGTCATAATTATAAGATTCCTTCAAGGTGATGGTGGAGAAGGAATAGGAGCCATAAAAGCCAAAGGTGATTCAGGTTGAGAAATATCAACTCAGGTTCTTCTAATTTTGGTTCGGTTAGTTTTTTTTATGAAACTTCACCAGTATCAAATTCACTTTGGAAAAACTTCAGTAATTTCTGGGCCACAATGCACTAAGCCTAATTCTACTTCTTTCGTTGGATTCAATTCAGTTTCTACTATCTCATATTCTAAAAATATAGATGTTTCGGGTTGTTCCGAGGTTATAGATCTTGTTTATTTTGACCTTTAGGTTTTTAATATTTTCCAATTGACCAGGTGTAAATTCAAGGGGTTTACCCTGCATAATACAACAATGCCTTAGTAAATCAACCACGATGAAATTTTATCAAGAAACCAAATAATATTCACAATCCAAACCTAAGGTCTATAAAATGTAAAAACAAGAAAATAACATGCGCTAGTATATCTATGGAATCAAACCATGCAAACAATTTTTTCAAAGAGAAATCACTAGTTGGTAATGAAATCCAATGTCGCAAAGATGAAATTGAAAATTGGCTAAAGATAGAGTGGGTGGAACTAGTTACGCTAACAACTTATTTGATGTACATGATCTGGTGCAAGTAAACTTCATTTATGTCATCTCAAATGAATAATACCCTCCGAAGAGGTCCGAGTGAGTCTAACCAAAGTCTCTTATAGGTACAACATAGACTTCCCTCCGCCTTCACCTGAGGCAATAACCCTAATATTATGGTCTCTTTGGTTACCACGTAAAACGATTTAACTTGGGGGGACAATCATAGATCATAAGTACACGCAAGGGAAGAGTAACAAAGCTCAATCCCCTTGAAAGTTCCTCAACATGGTTAATCTAAGGTTTACTTCCAAGTGACTCCCAAGTACCTTTCAACACCGTTTTTAATACATGTAAATCACTCTACTGTAACCAATGAAGTGGGGTTGATCACTCCACTGGGTCCGACATGATATTGTGATTACGTCCATTGTAAGGGGAACTTCCCAGAGTCAAATTGCAGTAAATGGATTTACTCCCTATCACAAGATGGTAATGTTTGTTTGTAGCTTTGGAAAGTTAAATCACTTCCCTATTCCAAATCCCTACAACTTTATCTAATGTAGGTGGAAAATAACCCTAAAATAATAAAAAATTATAGATTGATTTTATTAGTGTTGATTTTAAGAGTTGTTTCCTACGCAAAGGTAATGGACATGAAACTGATGGTATTATCACTTGACGCAAATCCTTAATGCAATCGAAAATTAAATTTCTAACTGAAGTAAGGAGATAGTATTTTCAAATTTTTAATGGAAGTGCAAAAAACTCTTAAATCCCATTATATCCTTTTTCCTAAATGCAAATCGTCAATGTCTAACTACCCAAATACAGAAATTAACTTTACGAATTTCACTTTTCCCAATAACTCAAAAAATCAAGAAACTTTCCTTTTTGACATTCAATCACTTGAAAATTTTGAAAATGCAAGAAGAAACAAATCAACACTAAAATGAATTTTCCCTATTGAATGCTATGATTTGAATGCATTCAAGAGTATAGTTCAAAAACATTTCAGCAATGGAAGAAAAATCTCTTTTCGTTTCAAGATCATCATAAGAATCATTTTTCATGAACAATACTCATTATTGTAAATCATTGGTTTTCATTCACGAAACAAGCTTTCACAAAAGACAACAATACACACAAGATATGATTTGATTGAAAGAAGAAAGAAGAAAGAAAGAAAGACAAAAAATCAAGACCAATTGATCTTTCTTTTGATGGATCGACCACACAATTGATGAAGCTTTACCCCTAATTTGTGAAAACAAGGAAATTTCAAGCAAACTCTTTCATAAGAGTCAAGTAAACTCGTAGAGACTCAAAGAAGGTACAAACTAGTGTAACTAAATAGGAAAAACCAAATTTCTGGACTTGATGAAGATAAAACTAAAATTTTAAAAAATTCCAAGTATGTGTGTAGGTCATAGAACAATCTAGTGCACATACGCATTGCTACAAAGAGAAAAGTGCACAAAAGTACGCTTTGTGCCTAAAGATAAAGCGTGCACAGCAGGAAATTAAAAAATAAAATAAAAACAGGTCAAATAAAACATAAAATCCAGATTTTCAATATTTCCAAACACTTAGAGAGGGTTATGAATACAATATCAAAGGTCAAAGCAAAGAGAATAATGGAGAATGAGATGTTCCCCAATGGAGTCACCAATTTGTTAGGAGGACTAATCCCTCTTGCAGACAAGACATATCTCCCTAGACCTCAAAGAAATCTAGTAATGAACAAGAAACAACAGCTACCTTTCCTGATTTTACAATTGATTGAAACAAAAAATATGAGAGAGATCACTTACCATTTATTGAAATGTCTGTCAAAGTCTGTTGAATTGCCTTTGATAGTTAGCTTCCCCTTGATGCTTTAGAGACTATTCCAAATCTTTTCATATCTTCTCCATGAAGTCACGAAGGAGATCTACATAGACAGAAACACACAAAGGATCAAAGAATCTAGTATATAACATGAAAGATAAATGAACTATCTAACTCAACATATATCATAAATTGAATCAATAACTAATCATAACCTATGTGAGTGATCAAGGAATCCCACAAATGATATAATAAATGACATAATTAGGAAATAGTAACTTCTTTTTATATTAAATAAAATGGAGAACAAACTTACAAACTCAAAGCCTTGATGTTACAAGCCTCTTCTCATAATATCCACTCCTATCTTTGGATGAAAATTCTCCTAGCCAAATTTCGGCAGCATAAGCCTAGCTTTATTAGTCCTCCCCAATCCTCTAGCCCGTGTTTGATTTATAGGCCAAGAGGAGGAGGTTTGGGATCCATTTCCTAAGGGATGATATCCACAAATGGTGGGATAGGGGATCCAAAAGGAGAGGGAAGTAGTTCCATGATGGGAGGGATCAGGGATGGATAGGCATCCATTCAAAGCTTTTTTAGTTGTGAAATATTCGATTAACAATGCTTTTAGACTTTACTTTTTAGTTTTACTTGTTTTAAGTCACGTGCGCAGGCCATAGTGTCAGACAAAGTGTGCTTGTGTTATTTTTCTAATGGTCTCTTCTGTGTATGCACAAAACGGGAGTAGGGAAATGCGCAGGAAGCCAAATAGGTTTTTGAGCCTTGATATCTAGGAATTTCATTCTCTTTGGGATGGTTTAGGTTCTAGCCTTGCAAGGGGATGCTTTGGAACACTTTCATGGGTAGAGAAAGATCGAAACTAATGGTCATTTGCTTAATGCAACAAATGACGTGTAATAAATTTACAAGAGGATTTTCATGCTCTTTACATAATTTATAGCTAGTAACCATGGGGGTACTAACTGGATTGCATTCTTCCATCTCAAATTTCTTCAATGTTTCTCTTAAATACTTAGGTTGGGAGATGAATATGCCTTTTTGGATTGATTAATTTGCAGTATGAGAAAGAAGGATAATATCCTATCATAGAAATCTCAAATTATTTTTGCATAGACTCAACAAATCACCGTCCTATTTTTTAGAAATCAATTTCAAAGATAATATCATCCATGTAAAACACAACAACGAGTAGATGATCATTTTTAGTTTTTATATACAGATTACTATTGAAAGTTCCACTTTTAAAACCTTTCTACTGAATCTATTTATCTAATCTAGCATACCAAGCTCTTGAGACATGTTTTAGTCCATATAGGGCCTTCTTCATTCTGCAAACATAATCTTGATTCTCTGAGAGCTTAAACCCCTCTGGTTGTTCAATATATAATTCTTCTAGATCTCCATTGAGAAAGGTAGATTTCATATCCATTTGATAGACCTTGATATTCTTATGGTTTTCAAAGGTAAGAAACATTATAATGGATTCCAATCCTACTACAGGTTCAAAGGTTTCTTTAAACCCAAATCCTTCTACCTGTGCATATCCTTTACAAACTAGTCTTGCTTTGTTTTTTATTACTTGTACTTCCTCGTTTGGATTGTTCTTAAAGACCCATTTGGTACCTCTAAAATTCTTGTATTTGGATCTAAAGACAATATCCCAAGTGTAATTTTATCAATTTGATCTATTTTTTCATTAATTTCCTTCACCCAATGCTTATCTTCACTTACCTAACTGATATTTTTGGCTCAATTTGTGATAGCAGCACAAGGTTTGCACATCTTGGATTATCGAGGAATTTCCTCCTAGTTTGAACGCCAAGCCTACAATCACCAATAATTTGAATTTATGGGTGTTTTTTATTCACATAATTGGAACACATTTTATTCCTCAGTGTTGTCTATTCTTCTTTGTCTTCTTCTTCTACTTCTAGTTCTTCTTGATCTAATCATCCAGAGGCTAAATCTTCTTCTTCTCCTGATTTATCATTTTCTCTGGATGGTTTCGAATGTGGAAATGTTTCATCCACTTCAATGTAATCTTCAACCCTTTTTGTCTTCTTATTGTAGCACTTGTAGCCTTTAATATTGACTGAGTATCCAATAAATATACCCTCATAAGCTCGGGAGTCAAAATTTCTAATATTTTTATCATTTCTCTTGATATAACATTTTCTCACGACTACTTTGAAATGTTTCACTAATGTTTGTCTCCCTTTATACATCTCATAGGGAGTCTTATCACTGTGAGGCATAATTTGTATCATATTTTCTATATTGACAATTTCTTGTGCTACCTCTCCCTAGAAGGTGTGAAGAACCTCCCTTTATCCATCATTGCTCTAGCCATCTTCTGCATTGTTATTTTTTTTCTCTCTACTACATTCTATTGTGATGTTCTGGCTACTAAGTATTGCCTCCTTATGCTATGTTCTTCAAAAAATTATTCAATTTTTTTGGAGGTAAATTCTCCCCCCCTATTTGATCTTAAACATTTAATATTTAGATCTTTCTGATTTTCAACTTGAGCTTTTAATTTCTTGAACTTTTTGAGAGCTTCATATTTTTCTTTCAAAAATATTATCCAAGTGGCTTTCATAAAGTCATTAATAAATTAAATAAAGTACCTTTCTCCTCTTGGTTTATTTTTTCTTATAGGACCATAAATTTTAGTGTGAACCAATTCCAAAGGTTTAGAGGTTGATAATTCCTTTGTCCTAGATTGGGTCCTTGTTTGCTTACCAAACTGATAGGACTTGCAAATTGAGCTATCAGGAATTGACAGCCTTGGAAAACCTATAACTGATTCTATTTTGTTGATTTTTATTAGACTCTCAAAATTGATATGACCATGTATTCTATGCCACAACCAAGCTTTATTTGTCATACTCAAGTAGCAGCTCACTTCGGAATCATCAAATACATACATTGTTGTGTGTCCTGACTACCTTTACCACAAGCTTTCCATTCTCTGCTTTTAATATCTCATAGTATTTAGATAAAAAAAGTCACAATATAGCCATTATCACACATTTGAATTACATTGAGTAAATTGTTCTTGAGGCCTTCCACAAACAACACATTTTTGGCCTTGGTCTTCTCATCAAGATTGATTATGCCCTTCCCCTTGATTTTTGTTGGAGAAGTATTTCCAAAGGTGACATTATTCCCTTTATCTTTTTCTTTTAGAAATAAGAATTTTCTCTTGTCCCCAGTCATGTGTTTGGAACACCCACTATCCACATACCATGTTTTTTCTTGATCATGAGCAGATAGAAAAAGTCCACATTCCACATTTTCCTCAATATTCTACTTCAAACTCCTCCCGTCCTTAAAGAAAGTTGGTTTCTTAGTGCACTGTGGTTTTCAAGAGTATTCAAACCTGCCTCTACACTTGTTAAAATTAGGTAGTATTGGGACAAATTTCCCCTAAGTGAAACCCTAAGCCCCATATGAAACCCATATCGCCAGAGGAAGAATGATAAAATAAAATTACTTGGGCAAATATTTATAAGAGGGTTTTAAATAATTTGGGAAAAATTCAGGTGTCACTTTAGGGTTTTGTGAAGGGAAATGACAAGTCTCCTCTCATTCTGCTTAAGTGAAGTGATCTTGCTCTTGGCAAAAATTTATAGTCTTGCTCTCTCTGATGGTGTATAGATGTAATGATGATAGATTTGGTTTGGAACTCACTCTCTAACTGTGGCTCATGCTTTTGGTTTGGAACTCACTCTCTAACTTTGGCCCACACATTTGGTTTGGCACTTGCACTATAACTTTGACCCATGCATTATGATTTGGCACTCACACTATGGTTGTGTTCTTGCATTCTGGTACAATATCGTATCATGTATGGTCTCAGTGTAGGAATATGGTTTCACAACCATGGTTTTTGTATCACTGTCTTGGATTATGCTACGGGATCGCATCTCATATACATCAGAGTCTCACATTACATCTAACGGTAGCCTACACATATAATGCATGGTTTATATGGATTGACACTCATAACTTGTTCTTGACATAACTCTCATTACAATGACATCATTATTGTGGATCGATTTTAATTACAGGTACATTGCATCTTATAGTGGTATCATTGTCCATGTGTTTTCCTATAACTTTTTATCTCTATGACATTGCGGTAACCCTTGATAAAATTGCATCTTTGTTCTTATTATCATTCTGAGTGGCATTACATATGGTTTGTATTAATCAAAGGCTCCTCATAATACAATGGCTTGTGCTTGTTGGATATTGTGACTTACAATGATTAAATATATGTGTGTGTGTGTGTGTGTGTGAATTTGCGCCCTTATGTGTTAGAGACATTTGACTATCACCTAAATAATGACAATAAATTGTGATAGTAACTTCAAACTCCAGAAAGTGGTAAATTTATATGGAATTTTCCTTGTTGTATGGAAAAGGTAGAACCATGATCCTATGGAGGTATTACATGATGAACTTGGCATAACAATTGTGACAATATTGACATGAAAAAATTAATAATGTTGGCATAATAGTAGTGACAATATTGGGATGATATAATTGAAAAAATATGCATGAAAAAGATGACATTATTGATATGACAGTGGTAAGAATATCTCTATGGATGGTGTAGTTATGATAGTTTCTCCCTTATATTTGCTTCACTCAATTAAAAAATGAAATTATGAACTATTTTGGTTTAACTCAAGGAGGCCTGATTTGTATATGATGTCTCATAATGATGTACTTTGTATATTATCTAAAAAAATGATGAAATCTAATAGAATAATAATAATTGATTTATGGTTTTCCCCCTGGTAGGGTTTTTCCTTGGTCTTCGACCAAATTCTAGTGTCTTTATTTGTGTATGATTTTCTTCCGATGTTTCACTATATTCCTATGCATTGTTGATGATATTTTTCTTTCTATATAATTTCTAATGTTATGATCATGTTATGGGATGAATATTTATCCTCCTTGTGGGGGTTTCCCTGGTCTCCTACCAAATTTTGGTGTCTCTATTTCTGTATGCTTTTCTTTTGATGTTTCTCTCTATTCCACTGCACTATTGATGATATTTTTCTTTCTATATAATTTTTAATATTATGATGATGTTATGGGGTGAATTTATATGTAATTCTGAAAAGTATAAATGTGATTATCAAAAGCAAAAAACAATATAGCCCTAATAAAAATTTAGCAACATTCACTTTCCTTGTTCCCAAAATCATTACACTTGAAGCATTCAATTTCATCCATTAGGGGAGAGAAAGGATTCCTATTCTTGGGGAATGAATTCTGAGCTTTAGAATTTTGATAATTTCTATTCCTAATATTTTCATCTCTTTTAACTTTAACAATTCTGAAATTAATGGCTTCATGTCCAATGATATGACATTTATAGAAATGTCCATAAAACAATTTTGGGTACTTGATGTTTAAAAATTGATGACCTTGAGTTGGTTGCTTCTACCTTTCTTGTCTTGATTGATTTAGATATCTACGTGGAGGAATATTTGAGGAGTTAGCAATCTTGCTCCTAAGTTAAGTGCTTTGACTTTGTTTTGGTTTATCTTCACTCACTTTTCCTTATAGTAATCTTGCAAACATTTGGGGGCCTTTGAACCTTGCAAACTTAAAATCGATATGTCCTTTAGAATATTCTTGTGATTCATGGTATCTTAGACTTTCCTTATTTGGTAGGGCTCTTTGAGTGCTTAAAATGTGATTAAATTTCTCTATTCCTTTATCAAACTTTATATCCAAACCCTTCTCAAATTTATACTTATCAAGTTCTATTCTCAAGGAAATGATTTTTGCTTCTAGACTATGATGGTTCTCTTCTCATTTGAGGATCAAATCATTTAGAACTTCTTCCTTTATTTTTTATTCCTTTAATTTCACTTTTAGGGATAAAATTTCTCATTTACATGTATTTTTATCATCTCTTGTTTCAGTAGTCTATTCTCATGTTCTATTTTTTCACAGATGTTCTATTTTTCTTCTAATTGAACTGCTAGGTTGTTTTTTCTCTTAATTTCTTCTTCAATTTTTTCTTTCTATTAAACGAACTCTTCATTATTATAATTGTACATACCTTCTTCAGCTCACAACAACAACTCTTTTAGTTGATTTTTCTTCTTTCTAGCCTTCTTTAACTCATCAAGAGCACTAGTGACCTCCCCTTCGAGATCCACTACTCCTTCTTCCTCAAGGCATGAGTCATTCTTGGATTTGGAGTCAGCTTCGAATGACATGAGTAAGCACTCATTAGGTTAATCCTCATAATAATTATTTCTATTTGCTTCTTATCCAGAATTGTCATCTTTAGAGTATATCCCCTTCTTCTTTAAGAATTTCCTCTTCTAATATTTCTAAGATTTGCCTTTGGGCTTATAACCCTTATCATTTTATATATTTTCTTTATAATGACACTTAAAATAAAAATTGCCAACTCTTTGAAACCAAAATCATTTGAAGGGTATCTTTCATTTATACTAACCTGAAAGGCATTTTAACTTTCTAGAAAAATGAGCCAACTCTTCATCAAATTCACATCGGAACATTCTTGATGATCTTTGTGCTCCTTGGTCTTATTAGCCACTTTAAATGTTGCCTGCTTTGGTTTAGTCTTCTCTTTTCCTAATCTCATCTGCTAGGTTGTGAGGGTCCCATGTATTTCGTTCATGGTAAACTTATTCAAGTTTTTCATCTCCTCAATGGATGATAGTTTGGCATTGAAATGCATAAGCAAAGATATCAAATCCTTCTAAACAACTACTTCCTCTTGAAAATCTTCACCAAGTCCTCTAATCATGTTTTTTACCTCATCAACTCTAAGGAAATATTCTACTATGATTTTTTCTTTATTCATCCTTAGGCTCTTGAATCTCATTTTGGAAGTTTGAATATTGGCTTACTTAAACTTCTCATCTCCTTCATGACTCTTATTAAGCTTGTCCCACACTTATTTGGTTGAATTACAATGCACTACCTTTATTAGTTCAGATTAACTAAGACCAAAGAAAATGAAATTATTTTCCTTTGCATTATTCCCATAAATATTTTTACCATCTACATCTATAGGAGGGTTCACTGGAACAACATAACCAACTAATACATAGCTACAAACATCTATGCCTAAAGACATGAGATAGGCCTCCATCCTCACCTTCGAGAATACATAGTTTTTCCCATCAAATATTAGTATCTTACTTGAATAGGCATCCTGGTTCTCTTTTATAGACATGATTACTTGTAGATATACCTTCGAGTGGTTAAAATTTCCTTAAAGGAACTAGACTCTATAACTAATTGTTGGAATAAGGAATTACTAAGAGGGGGTAGGGTGGGTGACAGTTGGGGTGTGAATTATTAACTTAGAAATCACTCATATGAGAATTAAAAACTAAATACATAAGCAACAATGTAAACCATCCACATTAACATGCATTATCAATCATGAGCAACATACACACATCGACATAGAAATTTAGTGTGGAAACCCAAAAGGGAAAACCCACCAATCTATTTTTTATCATGATATAATCAAAGCCACTACTCAATTACATCAGTTTGTTATGAGCACCCACTCACAAGAGGCCCTAAACCCTTTCATATTAGTAATCCACAACTTTCTAAGAAGATCCAACCTCTGATAAATGCAAGTCACAACCTTCTTCAACCAACTGTCTTATTTTTCATACAATTTACAGACTAATGATAATGGCCTACTTCAATTACAAAAAGCATAAAGAACCTGGTTTGTTGTCTCTTACAACAACTCCCTTTCTGATGTGTAACCACACTCTCAATTGTGCTCTTCTTTGTACCTTCAACTCTGCTACTCACACTATTGTTCTATTTTTCCTTGAATATTATCACACCACAAAATACACTCTCTTAGTTAGACCAGAGCTAACAATGATCCACACAAGCACCCATATTCATTTTACTCGACATATCATAGTTTTTATTTAAATGCATCACATAGAATAATGTAATTTTTCAACTCATCATTGACCCCACATGTACTTCAATATGGTCACTCTTCTTCAACTAAGAACATGAGTATGGGAACTCTGAGCAAATCACATGGCACTCTAAGACTCTCCAAATATATTAGCACAACATCTAAGATTTTATTTACATGGAATGGATCTCCTTGCTTATTTAATCTGATTTCCGCTTCCAAATTGAACATTGATTGTGCCTTTGTTTTCTTAATAGAGATAAAATATTTTGTTCATTCAATTTTTGTATTGCATAAAGCGTACTATGTCTTTCCAACCATTCTTCAAACTAGAAGTTTTCTCCAACTCTATATAGATCATAAAATTTGACGGGATCTCAAGTATTATCTAGATACATGAAAGGATTTCTTCCATTAAATACAAAAATGCACCAGGAGTACTTCATTTTTCATTTGGATGGATTGCAAAGAAAATCCATCAATGAAATAATGCACTCTACTGATTCCATTGATCAATCTCTGTGAATTAGTACAACACAATGTCATCATCCTTAATTCCTTTGCATGAATGAGATTCTTGTGGTTCTAATATTAATTTCAATGTTTCAATATTTAGCATAGGTTTCAAAATTTAGCAAGCCTTTAACTTTGATAGAACAACCACCTTCTTTTACCTTTATGCCAAATATTTCTTATTCCACCTAAAATGGCCTTAAATCCAAATATGGTCTCACCTTTAAATTTTGGTCAAGAATTCGGATGTTATACTACATTACCAGCTAAGTGCCTTGATTTTTGTGACTCGCTTAGAGGCCCAACTAGCCCGAAGGCCTCACTCAAGGCCATTTTCTTTTGGATTTTTGCCAAACATCATCTAAATAAATACACATGAAAACCTTCACAAAATGACCCACTGGTGCAAACTTCAAGGTCCTACCACATAATTGGATTATGTCATTCCTACATCATGTTGACATCATGAACACCATGTTGTGTTTCTTGCGTAGTTATAAATGTCGCCCAGATTTGGCCCACTTGGCCTCCTGAAAATGCAAAAAACATAGGACATGTGTCACATGCCTTGAGTTCCATGTCACCCTTGTTATAGACATATTTGTGCACTGCAACCCCAATCACATATGTCAATAAAATGAGGGCTCTCAAACCCCTAAAAGTGTGGTTTCATACCCTAAAGGATCAAGGTCAACTTACATCATTTCCCAGAAGTTCTCCCTGAAAAACTCCTTAGATATGGTCAAAACTAGACCATACAGACTGCTCCATGTTGAGGGTGCGATGCATCTCACCTGCTACACACAAAGGGTGTGATGCACACTGAAAAACCCTTCTGTAGGGTGCAATGAGCGAGAGCAGACAAATGGCAGAGGCAGTTTGCTAGGTGGAAACTCAAAGAATCTTCTAGAAACTGCTCATATGACACTTTTCTCTCTGAATTCGCCCAGGGATGAGTAAGAGATCATGAAATCTCCAAGTGGAAACAAGAAATATCATTGAAATGACACTAATCAAAATCCCAGAAGCTGACTCACTCCCCTACAAACATCTATATATGGATCCCTCATCCTAGAGATCCAGAGGCTGGAATTTTGTAATTTGTAAGGAAGTGTTGTTGGTTTCTCCTTGAGACATTGTATTGTTGGGTGATCTAAGCTTTTCATGAGGTGAAGAGGGCTTTCATTCTGGGAGGATGGCACTGGATTAGACAACTGGGTTGTAATCCTCTCTTCTACTACTTCTATCAATAAAGCTATTTGAGTTTTCCTCCATATGCTTGTATATTTATAAATCTTGTATTTGTGTATGCATTTGTATGGTTAATGTACATCTGATTCTACATTGTTTATGATTATAGATATCTATGCTTTGATGGTATTTTTCTGCCTTGACTCTACAGGTGTTCTTTGAAGCGAGACAAGCAAGAAAGGAGTGGCAAAGCTCTATCAAAGGAGAGAGGAAACAAGCAAGGAGCCAAGTGAAAGACTGAGGTTGGTACTCTCTTCTTTCTTCTCATCTATCTCTCATAAAGGAAAATGCAAGTTACTTTAAATTGTTTGTTTCTAAGATAGCTACCTGTCTTAGTGGGACTATCAGCTCTAAGTGGACACTAGTTTTCCCGATAACAAAATGGTGACTCTGCTGGGGAGCGAATAGTTTATTTTTTTGTTACTGTTGTTTGCTTTATAAACTACAGGCAGAGCCTGAAGTTAAGCCAGATAGCCTTCGAACTGCTTTTGCTATGCAACTGCAAAGTAGATCAACGTTGCTTTAGTGAATCTCTGGGTTGGTTTATGAACTGAACATTTGACTTGTAAACGTCCTAAGTGCCCTGGTGGTAGCTCAAATAACCTCATTAGATCAGCCCCCATACTTTGTTTTTACTGCCTATCAAAAGCCGAGCCTAAACCCATGAACTTAGCTGCAAACTGTGAGTGAAAACCAAGCTCAGTCTCATCCCTGGACCATCGCACTGTCTCTGATTGGCAATCTGGATGCATCGCACCTCCTGTGTGTTGCAGGTGAGATGCATCCTTGTTTCCCTGTGTTACAGGTGCGATGATTGAGTGAGACTGTTTCTGCCTCCAGATTTTGGTTTTTCCTTCATTGTCTTCAAAGTTATTCAGTAGTTTTGCTGTCTATGATCAGTATATCACTGTTGAAACCTTCTTCCTTTGCATTATTCAGCCTCCATTGATAAATAAATGTGAATTTTTTTATTATGTATTTTTCATCATTTACAGTTCTCCTTTGCAAAAAGTAGCTTAATCAAATTGTCGTCTTTTGATTTGAAAGTGTCGCAAGTGTCATTTTCAGTCAAGAAAAGGAGTGTTGTAAATTATTCCTCTTTTAGGTAGCCGATTACACTTTTTCTATTGCATTTTATTTGAATCATCAATTCTTTGAAGTGTCGAAAGCAGTTTTCAAGTCAAAATCGAAAGTGTCGTCTTAGTCTTCCTTTCGTTTTTAACATAAATTGCTAAGGTGTCGCTTTGAGGAAAGATAGTTCAGATCTGTACTTAGTTTTCTTTTTGTCATTCTCACATTAAGGAAACTAAAAAACAAATACATGTATGTGCATTTGCATTTAGACTGCATGCGGAAATTGATTTAGGAACAGTGCATCTAGTGTGTGCTCTCTACTCTATGTTGAAAGAATTTTATTTCGCTTTCCTTAGTAGCTAGGATTTTCATTGCTAAAAGAAAGTAAACAACTGTTTATCATCTTAGATTGCATGTTTAGGAATTTTATATCTACATCACGTGGTGAACCTTAAAGGAAAACTTCTTAAGAAAGATCAACTGTAAAATAAACCTCAATGAACATAAAAACGCTTTGGAACCTAACGCACAACATCTAGAAGTCTAGGCTAGAGACGTATTTTGGCGTCATAAAGCCTGGTAACTATCGTTTTCATCATAGGTTGGGTGATTCCTCCTCTTTGATGCGACAAGTACCAGTACGAACTTGTGCTCCCACGTACCGTCGAGTATATATTGGGAGACCACAATAGGCTATATCCTTTATCCTTAGGAAGCCGTGTCTACCGCCCTATCGATCACAATCCATTGAACATAGCATTCGGGAAGATTGACTACCGTACGTAAAAAGTATTCTGTAGTTTTGCGATTGGTTTGGTAATCCCTCTGTCTAGATTTCTAGTGTAGTCACTTTCGTTCCTTTTAAGACTCCTTAAAAGAAAAGGTCCATCTGAGCACTTGTCACTTCAGGCTCATTAAAAATCGAAGGCGACTAGAGTCATCTTTAGATTTTTCTTGACTCTTAAAAATTGAAGAAGCAAGTTGTGTCAAAGTGTCATAAAATTCATTTAATTCGGAATAACATCACTGTTCCCTTGTTGGTCTTAGGTTGAGAAAATGGAGTCTACCAATCAATTATTTCCTCTTGGGGGAAACCGTAGCCCTTTCTCCTCTTGGGGAGATGTTGGTGCTCCACACATGGCTACATTGTCCCTTCCATGACTCACAATTGGCCTTCCAGTATGGCGTTTCTCAACCTATGTCGTTCAAAACACCGTAATTCCTCAACAATCAAATCAGCAACCGGATGATACTGAAGTTGCTCCCCACCTTCTACGTCATTTGTTTTCCCTCTCATTCTTCCCCTTCTCTTGGTGAAATTAGTAATGCTAAAAACCAAGGAACTGAGAATAAGAAGAAAGGGAAGGAGAAGAAGAAGAAGAAGCCAACGGCGAAAGGGGGCAACCATGCATCGTCTGGCGAAAATTCACACACTGCACCATCCAAACCTAAATCTCCATGTGTCATTTGCAAGGGAGACCACTATCATCGAGATTGTCCTTGCATCCCACGGATCTTAAGAGATTGGTCTCCCCGCTTGCACAATCTGGTGTCTTCAACCTCTGACGATCATGTTGAGAGCACACCGTCAACTAGTGAAAACAAAGTCAATGGAAAGAAAGTAAGATCTAAATTTCCTTGTAGATTGTGTGAAGGCAATCATGCTCTCCACCATTGTCCTTTCCTGGACGAAGCTAAAAGAGTCTTGGATAACCATCTTGCTTCACCACAATGACTTCTCCTGGATACAAGAAACCCTTGTCGAGTCCATCGCTAGTTGAAAATCCAACTGAAACACCTTTGTTGTCGGTCAAAGCATCTATCATTGAATATAAACCCTCTGAATCCACACTGGACCAAAGTCAACAGGTTGAGATGGCAGTTGACCTTGTCTTGTCTTTAGAAGGTCCACCTTTAGATGTTATAGTCACCAAAGAGAATGAGAATGACACCGTTCAAATTCTTTTTATTAACGCAGAATGCGATGAACATGGGGGCAATCTACCCGTTCCTTTACCGCAGGAAGGAAGTTCATCATAGATTCATCCGACCGTTTATTCGATCCCTCCTTTAAGAAATCTATTCATTTCCTTTGATTCAAATCTACTAGGGAGACCCTGCCTACCGTCTAATGTACCATTTTGAATCATAGTACAAGCTTACAGAATGATCATGGATGGTACTATCATAGATGAAGGGGCTTCTGTGAGTACCCTTTCCTCAACTACTTGGAAAGTGCTTGGTTCGCCATCACTTCTGCCTGAGATTCGAAATCTGTCAGGCTTCAACAAAGGAACCAGTCGACCGTTAGGGATCCTTCCAAATTTGCCTATAACTTTGAGAAGGAAAACCATTCATCTAAACGTAATGGTAGTCCAAGGGCCACTAGATTACAATCTACTCCTTGGGCGTGACTACATTTACAACATGGGAGTTATTGTTTCCTCAGTCTTTCGGGTGATGTGTTTCCCGTATGAAGGCAGAATGGTCCAGCTCGTATACCAGCTTTCATTCCCCGATTCAAATCCGGCTACTAGTCAAATTACATCCCTAAATAGTCTTTTTGCACAAGGAATGTCTCATCAACCTCCAGTCCATCTACCTGATGAACGTGAGTGATTCAGTGAATGTGATTAAACCCAGAGGGCATGTGCCCTAGTTTGCTTCGGCAAGAAAACCCCAGATATAAGGTAAGTTTCCGCGTCGGATATGTAACTAGTCTAACAAACCCATCCATTTAGGAAAATGGGATTAGACTGGAAAAGGATTCCCCCGTCAAAGGTTATGTGATTGGTAATTCCCACCATTCACCTTTGTCTATTTCAAACAGAGTCAAGGAAGTGTTTTGTCTGCTACTCATATGGAACAATCGTGCTAATGCGAGAACTTCCGTATGGTACCCTGGAAACTCTACTTCTCTTTATACTTGGGGGCATGCAAACCTTTTTATGCAAGTGAAAAGTGACCAACGTAACTCTAACCCCATAGTTCTACTAACTTCAACTGCTTAAGTTAGATGATTGGTCTGATCAACCATTCACCTTTGCAAGGGCCAAATGGCACTGGCTAAGTAAAGGAGATTGTTTCCCACCGAGAGACTATCCTACCTAACCTTAATAGTTCTTTAACCCCTAGGACAGTAGTTGGTCATTCCTAGCTTACACAAAAGGCTCTGGAGCAAAGTTGTGCATGGGGCAAGCTCCCTAAAAAATGAACCTACTGATGAAAGACATCCTTATTATACGATTGGCACGAGTAGGTTTACACGAAGTTCAAGCTCGTTAAAAAATAAACCTAGCAATGAGCATATGTTCCCATAGAGTTCAAGCTCATTAAAAAATGAACCCATCTTTGGTAAATAACCCTTGTGATTGCATAACTATCAACTTTTGAACCTTGGTCGTGTTCTTACCATCACCTCCACTCTTTTTTTAGCCGATCATATGCCTCCACTTGATTGTTTACCATTTTGAGGAACAACTGCGATGAGTGATTCTATTAGCCACTTTCTTTACACTCCCATGATTAACCTTACCTGGAACCAGTTGCTACCCGAAAATATCACTCGTTCCTCAAAAATGAGTCTCCTTTAAGCTCTTTTTAGACTCATAAAATATGAAAAGATTGCCGAGAAATTGGCCTCTCCAGCGTGTTAAAGTAATTGGAAGTCCCATCCCTCCTCTATATTTTAATCTTTTTGGACCTGAGGGATCATTACACAAAACTATCGAGCGCTTGTCTTGTTCGGCTCGTTAAAACTATCGAAAAGTCATCCCTTTCGTATTATTTTATACTTTTTCAGACGTAAGGGATTATACTACGAAAAAGGACTAATGGAGTTTCCTTTCCGTCTCTTTTCAGACTCTCTAAAATTGAAAAGGACCAAGCTATCTTTGTCGTTAAACTCATCCATGCAGACAAGAGAGAGTTTCACTGTCGCTAGGCTCGCTAAAACATAGCGACAGGTTTGCCCGAAGGGAAAATTATAGAACAAGCACATGTTAACCTCCTCAAGATTGACGAAAATAAAGATGTACTAGTCAACAATGATTTGGGAAAAAGGGAAGAAAACTTAAATAACTCCATTAGTAGCAGGTCGCCCTTGAACATGACACTTTCACTCCATCACCATAATTGAGTCGGGTTGGGTTATTCCGTTCACCGGTCATATCACCATTGATCCTCCGTACCATCCATTTTGGGGTTAACGCTACCAATCCATTCTAGTGTCGCCTATATGTTCAAGAGAAGTCGCTAAGAGAATTCACCAACCCAACTAACGCCTCATTCGTTGCAATACCTTAATGCTCCATTATTTCATGACCGCCACCCTGAACCTTGTATCATCAGAGCGTTTTCACCTCCACAAAATCATTTGCTCTGTTCCATGTCGTAGATGTGGGATTCATTAAGGCCCTCCTACAGCGGGTCACTTCTTGTCGACATCAGCTCATTATCCAAGAATTCAACTTGGGAACAACCTTTCAGTAATTTGAAGCTTGCATGCCTCAATGGCAAGTTTCTCACTTCCGACGACAAGTTTACATCAATGGCCTTCGACCGAAAGATTTTGCGTGGTGTTCAACATTGACTCATGTATTCACACCACGTGAATTGTACTGCAGTACCTTGAGGGTCAGCATCATTATCGGTGATTCCTATCGCGCCTGTTAACAACTTACATCATTGGCTGGTAATCAAGTGATGGCTTTCCATGTTCGACATCAGAACATCTTTTCACATGGATCAACTTGTACTTCGGCTGAAGATCGAACGAGTTTGAAGACCTCGGATCTAGTTTCATCCATCCGGGCTGCGATATATTCAGGAAAATAAAGACATCAAATGCACACCATAGCTGCACAGATAATCATCCAAGCTAAGGGATGATGGCTCTACCAGAATCATCAATCTGCCACACAAATGATTGTCTGTCCTATGTACATGAAAATGAATTTATAAAGCTGAGCATGGGAATGGTTGCCTCAGCTAGATCATGAAACTATTATGATTATAATCTATTGTATTGTATCTTATTACAGGTCACCTTCCAGTTCGAAAAACCTCAGATCCTCATGATAAAGCATTTCACCCGACATCAAAAGTTTACGACCTCATGCTTTAGGGGGAAACTGTTATAGACGTATTTGGGCACTACAACCCGAATCACATATGTCAATAAAACAAGGGTTGTCAAACCCCTAAAAGTGTTGTTTCATACCCTAAAGGATCAAGGTCAACTGATTACATCATTTCCCAAAAGTTCTCCCTAAAACACTGCTCAGAACTGGTCAAAACTGGACCATACAGATTGCTCCATGTTGAGGGTGTGATGCATCTCACTTGCTACACACAAAGGGTGTGATGCATAGTGAAAACCCCTTCTGTAGGGTGTGACGAGCAAGAGCAGACAAATGGCATAGGCAGTTTTCTAGGTGGAAACTCAAATAATCTTCTAAAAGCTGCTCATATGACACTTGCCTCTCTGAATTCGCCCAAGAATGAGTAAGAGATGATGAAATCTTCAAGTGGAACCAAGAACTATCAGTGAAACGACACTAATTAAAATTCCAGAAGCTGACTCACTCCCCTGCAAACATCTATATATGGATCCCTCATCCTAGAGATCCAGAGGCTGGAATTTTATAATTTGTAAGGAAGTGCTGTTGGTTTCTCCTTAAGACATTGTATTGTTGGGTGATCTAGCTTTTCATGAGGTGAAGAGGGCTTTCATGCTGGGAGGATGGCACTGGATCAGACAATTGGGTTGTAATCCTCTCTTCTACTACTTCTATCAATAAAGCTATTTGAGATTTCCTCCATATGCTTGTATATTTCTGAATCTTGTATTTGTGTATGCATTTGTATGGTTCATGTACATTTAATTCTACATTGTTTATGATTATAGATCTCTATGCTTTGATGGTATTTTGCTCCCTTGACTCTGCAGGTGTTCTTTGAAGTGGGACAAGCGAGAAAGGAGTGGAAAATCTCTATCAAAGGAGAGAGGAAACAAGCAAGGAGCCAAGCGAAAGACTAAGGTTGGTACTCTCTGCTTCCCTTTCATCTATATGTCATAAAGGAAAACGCAAGTTACTTTAAATTGTTTGTTTCTAAGATAGCTACCTGTCTTAGTGGGACTAGCAGCTTTGAATGGACACCCGTTTTCCCAATAACAACCCTACATTGGGTCAGGATTGGGTCCTTTGTATTCTTATCAAAACTTCTCGATTGGGCCCATCTACCAAATAGGACAAATGTTGGGTGTGTGTTATATTCTTTCCACGACTAGTCCCATGTGTTGTAGATTGTGCCAGGTCCAATGGGGGGGTCATAGGGGGATGATAATACCCCCCTATCGGCGGGTTTGCATAAGGGAGGTAGCTCCCCTGCAAGAGGTTCGGGGAATGGACCCAAGAAATTTTTTGTGCGGACCCAATAATAATTGGGCTGACCCAAGGATGGGGGGTGGGCTCAAAGATGATGGGCGAACCTACCCATGGTTTTTTGCATGGTTTTTTCACATGGTTTTGGGCATGATGGTTTTCTTCCCATGGTATTTTGTAGATCAGATCAAGGGAACTGTGATTATGTTCTAATCGAGGGTTAATGCATTCAGGTTTATGATATAATCGACATGTATATATATTTATTGTAACATTGAAAGGAATATAATGAAAAATCAATCTGGTAGTCCCGGTTTTTGGATCTAGGGGAAAATATTTGTGTATATTTGTTTAATATTCTTTCCATTGTTTATTTTCTATTTTTTGAAGAATTTATTTGTAGGTAATTTTTGTACAAGGTTAAAACCTACACCAAAGGCCAAACTAGGATGATAAACCTAATTAAAGGGTCCCACTTGGCCGGGTGTTGGGGTTGGGGTGATTTCCACTTCACAATTTTCGTGTGTAGCTCGAATCACTAGGAGCTCGACTAGGTCAAGGGTTTGGGCCTGACTTTCTAGAGGCTCGACTAAATGGGGATTAGGGCCCAACTGTACTTCTCTGTTTCCCCCAAGTGGCTTGACCTTTTTAGCCTTCTTGCTAACAAACATCAACTTCCCTTAACTCTTTCATCCTTAGAAATTTTTCAGGCTCTCATATACCATTGGAAAGCTCTTTTCGAGCACTATTTAATTGTGTCATTTCTAGAACCATATGAGCTGATATCATTGTGATAGCCCTGGTTAAAAATCCATGTAAAAATATATAATACCATGATCATGGGACATGTATTCCAAGGTGAATGGTCGGCAAGACATCCTAGTGGGTGTTCATTCGGTTTATTATGTCTAAGGAAATTGGCAAAGGAAATGGAAAAGGCTTTGGAAAGGAAAAATGGCATTTTGGCACATTTATTTATGAAAATAATGGAAATTAGGAGACAAGGAAAGTGAAAGGTCACAAGTTGCATGTGAGGAGGAAATTGAAGGAAAATAATGGAAAATGAAGAAATTAGAGGCCTCATTAATAAAAAGGCTTTTGAGGATCAATGTGTAGGCTTGGTGAGTGTAAGCTTGGTCAGTTTATTTTTGGATCTCTCTCTCTCTCTATTATCTCTCTCTCATACTCTTAGACACTTAGAGTTTTCTTGGAGAGTGTGGCATACTTGGATTTTTGGAGCAAGAAGGTAAAGGAAGAGTATGAAAGCGCAGGAGGAGATTGGGATCAATAGCAACAATGGGATTTTCTTGCAGGTATTGAGTTGCGTGTATGTTTTCCTCACTAGTTTCAGCATGCATGTGGTTTCTTGGTTATGATCTCTCATTGGATTGGAGGATTACCTGGATTGATAGTGGATTTTCCTAGCCTTGCCATTTCCTGGATAGCCATGGTGTTGTGGGTTTAATTATTTTTTTTTTCTAGTTGGTTCTCATTTTTTTTTACCTTGGGTTGAGTTATTAGTTCCTGGAGCCTTGGTTGGGAAAATGCTCTAGAAGCCCTGTAATGTCTGCTGGTGTTCAGATATGAATTATGAATTTCACCCTTCTTTACATTTATTGTTAACCCGGGGTTTGTTAATTGTTTCAAGACTATCATGCAAAATCTATGCAGGCCACAAGTTCCCTACCCAACATTGAGAATTTACAAAGTACAAGGTCCAACAAGAATAATAAATTGAGTAACAACAAACTAATTATAATAACGACAAATTGAAGTAATAACAGTCTGAATTCACAACAACTAAAAAATCCAATAAATCATTAACATAAATAGGAAAACAATCATAACAATAAAACCAACATAAATCTAAGCACATAATTAATCCAACAACATCTTATCAGGAGAGTAGTCCCCACTCTCTGGTCAGGGCTGTGGCAGAGAACAAAGATCACACGAAGTTCAAGAAATTAGAATTTGCATTAATCAAGAAGAAAATACAATAGAAGTCTTTTGTTACACTTCTCAGATCCCCCCCCAACATTTCTTCTATGTTAACCCTTACTTATACAATGTATCATTACATAAATAGTATTAAAAAAACTTAGGAATTATGGCATCCCTTTCTTCTCACAAATATACAGTAATTGTTTGAATAGAAACAAAATGCAAAATATAGTAATCATGTCGATCTATCAGAGCCTTGTCGGTTTAACATCATTACAACCCCTGTCCTAGAATAACATTTCCAGCTCACTAACAATCATTACGCTGGTTCGTATCCTGATGGTCGTCATTATCTTGATTCTGCAAAGGAACTTTAGTCAGCAAGTCGTATAAGCAACGTTCCCCTAAGACTACGTTTCATTGATCAATATTTCAAAAAAACATACCAAATGGATATACCTTCGTTGTTTTGATACATGAATTGACCTCACAAAAGCTATGGAATGGATAAGGTGAAATGGATAAAAGTAAGTGAAAATGAGACATTTTATCAAACAACAACTCCCCCCAACTGGCGTGGTTGCATGTCCTCATGCAAATCTTTTCCTATGAAGATCAGGGTTAGATCCGCTGTGGCTGACATGGAGTTGTGTAAGATCATACTATTTGGCCATTTTTGTCCCGGGAGTTTTAAACCAATACGAGTGAATGATATCCTTCCACCAGTGTTCATTTGCCTCATAAGTTGGTCCATATTGCTCAGAAGGCATCCAAATAATGGGAAATTGGAACCTCAACCCTATCTAATGGACCCCACAATGTCATATGCAGGCGATATAACTTGGAATTCTTTTCAGTGCTCTAGAAAAATTGGGGTCCCCAAAAGGTTCTTGCGCCCATACTGTTGATGATGAGAGCATCCAACATTTTTGAAAAGTGTCCTTGGCTTCCTCCTGACAGTTGTAGGTTTGCTTCATACACATGTCAACACACCATTATTGTGTCCTCAACATCTGGTCTTTTTGTCCTTTTATTTAAATGAATCCTTGATTTCTATTATAAATATCCATAGACTGGAAGTGCTCCATTGTGATCATAAGTCGGCAATTTACTTGGTTTTCCTTGAACGTGTCGAAGGCCTTCTTCCATTTAACCTGATTAATCACGAATGACATGAAGGATCTTAACTGAATGTCTCCCACATACGGTACTAGATTGAACGACTGATCAGTTTCCAGAATGTAATTATGCATATATAACTCACAAAACAAATGTTGATTTGTTTGATTTTGAGTTCTCAAAATCCTCAGTAACTACATGGAGTCTTCTATATCATGGCTTATCTCTTAGTGGGTACTTTCCAGACATAAAAATATATATTTCTCATGGAGGAAAAGGGCATAACAGTTAGTAGGAGGCCTACATGCCATTATCTATTGCGTCAGGGTGAACATTTCGTCCTTGTGTGACTTCAGTAACTGGACCTATCCCTGCAACTATTCAATCTCCTTCTATAGATTTTCTTGCTAATGCTTGGTCTTCTCCACCTGGGTGATATGATCAACCACCACTCTTGTTGCTTTCTCCAAGATTTCCTTTACTCCTTTTTGGTGAGCTTCTATGGAAATTGATCCATGCTGAAAATTAGAAGCAGTGGCCCTCCATTTTTGAATCTCTACTGTAAACAAGAAATATCGAGCCTCTATGACATGGAGAAGTGACTCAGTTTATGTAGATGTTGAGGTCATCTCCCTATGATCTGTTTGTACTGCCACTGAAGCTATTATGTTGATTCTCACGGTTGCGGTATCTTGACTAGTATTACTTTTTTGCTTTCCTTCTCGTTTCCACGACCGTATTACATATTTCCTTAATTTAGGAATTTCCATTTTTAATTGAATCTTTTCTCTGAACATCAATTTATACTAGCTCTAGACGAGTTCTTTCCTTTTCACAAGATCCTTGACAAATTCTTGTTTTACAGCAACCTCCTCCATTTGTCTCGGGGCAAATATTGTGTTTGGTGGAGTAGAATCAACAAATTCACTGATCAGTTCCTGATTTACTATCACTTCCTCAACTTTTTCAAATGATGGTACTCATGGGGTGGTTTCAACACCCCCTTCAGTAGATTCTGGTAACATCCTCTCTAATTTCTCAAGTTCTCATATTAATTCCTGAGGATTAGTACCATCAATATCTCCTTCCTGTAGTCATTCTGAGGCCATAATATCTTCTAGGACTTGCTCGAGAATTGACACTGATTCTTGTGGAACAGTGTCAATAGTGATTATTTCTTCTATCCATTCAACAGTTGACACTGGTTCTTATGGAGTAGTGTCAAAAATAGTTTCCCCTGCTATTTTCTCAAAAATCGACACTAGTTCTTATGGAGTAGTGTTGAGGGTGGCCGCTTCCTCCATCTGTTCAATGGTTGACGCTTTTTCTTGTGGAGCAGTGTCAAGGGTGGCTCTTTCTTCTGTAATTACCCCAAAAAACCTCAACTATGGAGAAAAGATATTTTATTTTGTTGTGCAGGTAGGGGAGCGGAATTTCCTCGCCCCTCTCGGGAGGGATGCCTGGAGTGGAGGATGAGGGATAACATCCTCAATTTCCATTATATTAACATCTTCTACTTCAGTTTCCTCAGCTCCACCTCCATTCCCCACATCATCTTACTGGTTTATCATCTCTTCGTCCCCTTCTTTCTCTACTCTCTCTAGTACTTATTCCATCACTTCCTCTAATCGTTCTTCTTTAGCCCTTACTGGCATCATGGCTACAACTTCATCTTCTGCTAGCTCAACCAGTTGTTTCCAAGTCACAGGGGTTTGTAATAGGGCATGTATCACCAATAATCTGATGAGTCCATTATTTTTAAGGACTTCCAATGCTTGGCGCAGCTGGAACAGACACCGAGCCATTAATTGAAGATTGTTCCGAAGGAAAAAGAGAATATCTAAGGGATGCAATTGGTGAAATCAGAGATATGCTAAAATCTTAAAATGATACTTAAATAGGGTAGAGAGTCGAACTTCACTGGTAATTTATCACATTATAAAGTATGAAACCTTTGCCCAAGGTTGTGGCAACGATCCTCGATCATAACCTTTCCATTTTTGTACCACATTCTCCCGTGCCTCTAGGAATAATTCCGAAAATTCTGGCATGGGTGTTTTTTGGGCAAGCCACTTCCCCCCCCCTTTGTGGCAATCTGCTGACAGTCAAAATGAATTCTTTTGTTACGTGAATTTATAGCCCCCAGACTCTGGAATGATTCCCTTCCAAATTTAGCGCAAAGTCAATTGTCACCCCTTCATCGAACCCCTATAACCTTTCAAAGTATATGTGTCATCCTCTATCCTGGAAATTCTACCATACTTTCAGTTGAAGTCTAACTTGTGCTATGTTTTTGGGTTTATGCTTAATGGCTTGGCCACCCATTCTATTAGTTGTTCTATAATAGCACTTGGAGTAGTAGCAAGTCGTTTAGGGGGTTGTTAGCTGATAAAGTTTTCGGTATCATGCATAACTGTATATTCAGGTGAAGGTTACGGTGAAAAGACTGTATTTTAATGTCGACTTGCATATTGGTACGTGATACAATTTCCAATGCACATGGATATATGTGAAGGGTACGGTGAAGATATGAACGGATAATGATAATAATGAGTGGTTAAAGTGAGGTTTAATAATTATGATGAGATGACATCATTATTATTAAATAGGATATCTTTCCCCCAACTAAGGTATGGCCATCCTCGATCATGGTTGGTCATGTCATAAATGAAATATCAATCAAATCCACAGAGTCATTCGGGGACATACCTGACGACTTACCTTAGCAAAGTATAATCATCTGTCGAGTAACAACACCAGTGGAGTATCAACATCAATGGAGTAACAACACCTGCAAGAAATGGAAAGAAGAAGTACTAATGGAGTAGCAACATAATTAAATTTATTATATATTATTATATATATATATATATATATATATATATTATTTTCATACAAACACACACACACACACACACATATATATGTATATATTTGATTGAATGTGAGGTGCAGAGGAAGTATTTTCTACACAAATGATTTCGCAACTAGTCACTAGAAATATGCTTAATAAAGGAGTCCCTAGAGGTCAAGCGGTGGTATAATTTGAGGCGATGTCCATTTAGAAATAAAGGGGTATGTGCCTCATCTATCGTTGTAAGTTTAATAGTCCCATTATCAAACATTGTGTCAACCTCATATGGGCCCATCCATCTAGAGAAAAGCTTTCCTTTGAAGTCCTTGAATCGGGAATTATAGAGTAATGCCTAGTCACCTTTTTGAAACACCTTTTTCTTAATGAATTTATCATGCCACTTGGTTTGATATTGCTGGATTGCAACAATATTTTGTACAACTACTAGACGAATTTCATCTAACTCATTGAGTTGTTCCAATCAGTGTTTTTGGGCTACAGTAAGATCCAAACCTACTTCAAAAGCTATCCTGAGCGTCTTAATTTCGAATTCCATCGGAAACAAAGGGGATTTTCCATACACAAGCTCATATGGTGAAAACCCTATTGTATTCTGCCATGTAGTACTATATGCCCAAAGTGGTTCAAGAATATTTTCAGCCCAATTTCAGTGATGGTTAACTATGGTCTTTGTGAGAATATTTTCCTGTACCTTATTTGTGCTCTCAACTTGACCATTCACTTGAGCATGATATGGAGATGTCACTCTATGCTTTATTGCATATTTTTCCACAAGCGCTGCTATTGAATGTGATGTAAACTGTGCCCCTCCATCTGAAACTATTTCTCTAGGAACCCCATACCGAGAAAACATTTCTTCAAATAAAAAGTCTGAGACAACTTGTTCAATGGATTTTGCGATGTCTTTGGCTTCCACCCATTTTTTCATGTAATATGTGAAGACAAGGATATGGAATTTCTGATGAGAAGGACGATTAAACAACCTGACAAAATCAATAGCCCATTTTTCAAAGGTCTCATGGACTACTCACGGTTGAAGTGGCATTTCATCTTATCGACCAGGTTAACCCATCTATTGGTAGCTGTCATATGCTCAGACATATTTCCTAGCATCACGAAGAATAGAGGGCCAATAGTATCCCACCTACAACACCTTATCGTCTATTCGCTTAATTGTGAAATGGCCTCCACAAGGGCCATCATGGGTAGCCTTTAGAATATCATAGATCTCATCCTCCCCTACACAACACCGATTTGGTGATCTGGTCCGGTATAGAAGAGATATGCTTCTATCCATGTATAGGGGGAACTTTGTTGGATAATTATTTGTTGTTCCTTGTACGACAAATGATGAGGTACCTTACCTGTAGCATGATAGTTAGAAATATTTGCATACCAATGGGTGTGAGTAGAGATTGCAAAAATATGCTCGTTACGAAAAATATACTCTACAGGTGTATCTTCATCATTAATATTCAACCTAGACAAGAAATATGCTACCACATTATCCTTTCCTGGTTTATCTACAAAAGTAATATCAAATTCTTGTATCAATAACAACCATCTCATAATTCGACGAGGAGTTATAGGTTTTTTCATAAGATACTTGATGGTTGAATAGTCCATGTGTACGAAGGTGGGGTACCCTGTAATATAATGCGGAAATTTGTTAACAACATAAATAACAACCAAAAATTATTTTTCAGTTACCGTATAATTGAGTTCAACAGGAGTTAAATTCTTGCTGACATAGTAAATCATATATGGTTTATTGTCCTCATGTTGCCCAAAAAATTCTCCTAGGATTGTATGAGAAGCATCTGTGGTGATATGGAACAAAAATTTCTAGTCAGGGTTGCACAATATTGGAGCTTCACAGACTATTTTCTTGATTTCTGAAAAAACTGCTTCACATGCATCAATCCACACAAAATCTGTATCTTTAGGCAATAATTGGAAAAGTTTAAATGTTATTTTAGAGAATTTTCTATAAAGCGTCGACAATACCCAGCATAACCAATAAATATACGTACCTTCGTTAGTATATTTGGTATATGAAGATTTAAAATTACCTCAACCTTAGCAGGATCAACCCGTATTCCTGCAGCTGAAAGCAAATGCCCCAGAACTATCCCTTCTTCCATCATCATATGCCATTTTACTGTACTAAGAGAGACATGAGTCTATTTACATTGTTTAGGTACTTTTTCTAAAAAAATTCAGACCTTCTTCAAAATAATCACCATATGGAGTAAAATCATTCATATAAATTTCAACATTTTCATTAACTAGATTAGAAATGATTCCGAATATCGTCCATTGGAAGGTAGTAGGTGCATTACAGAGGCCAAACAGAAGGACTCGCTAAGAAAACGTTCCCTAAAGGAAGGTAAAAGTAGTTTTATCATGATCTTCAGGAGCTATCTGGTTTGTCTATATCCACTAAATCCATCCAAGAAGGAAAATAAATTTTTTCCCCGCTAGTGTGTCGAGGTCCTGATCAATAAAAGGTAAGGGAAAGTGATATTTCTGGGTTTCTTTATTCAATTCCGTATAATCAACATAGATCCTCCACTTTTCATTTTTCTTTGGAACAATGACTAATGAAGATACCCATTTAATGTCTGAGATTGGATAAATAAACCCGACATCCAATAGCTTCTGCAATTCTTCCTTGACAATGTTTTTCAAAGAAGGGTTCATCCTTCTTTATGGTTGTCGAACATGTCGACATTCCTTTCTTATTCTTATCTATATATATATATATCTCTCTCTCTCTCTCTCTCTCTATATATATATATATGTGTGTGTGTGTGTGTGTGATGGGTACATAGATCAACAAGAATTCCTTTCATATTCATATAGTCCCAAGAAAAGGCTTCCTTCTCATCGCAAAGAATTTTAAAAAATTGTTCTGTCTCGGAGGGCGAAAGATTAGGATTAATGTTCAATGTTTTCCTCGAATTGATTTCTATAGGAATACTATTATGGGGTGTTGTGAATGGAGCATTTTCATTTTCTGTTTCGGTTTCAATAGTTTCCTAAGTAGTTCGGCTCATAAAAGACTCTAATAGTTACTAGGTCGAGCCATAAACGAAATTGGGACTACTAATAAATGTACTAATGGTATCATCTTCTGTTTCATCCTTAAAACTAAGAACTTCACCAATGGTGAGAATTGGTCTAACATCTTCATTTTCAGGCTCAAGCTCATCCTTGGGTGAAGACTTTTGTGCTAAGGTAATTCCTGGTTTGATCGACAAACTTGGTTATGTAGGTGACTAAAGAATAAGGTTCTTTGTGATTCCTCCATTGGATATTACCATGTTTCCCAATCAACACCCAATATAAGCATCTATAGTAGCAAGACAAGGCCTACCTAGAATTAAGGGATGCCCCCCAACTGGAGATTGAGTGTGCAACACTAGAAGATCGACAAGGTATTTCCTAGAATATACAAAGATAGTTATGTCTTCCAACTTCCCTACTAGTCTTATAGTGGATCGGTCTGCAAGTTCTAGAACTGTAGGGGTAGGCTTAAGGTCGAGTAGGCTTATGGTAATTACAGTTGCTAATATTATAACGTTAATTGTAGCACCAAGATCTACGAGCACATTTGGGATATCAACCCCATTAATTTGCACTATAAGAATCAGATTTCCTGGGTCACCACACTTGACAGGTGTAATTTTTCCCAACATTATCTCTGACAATTTTCCCATGACATGAATAGTGGGTGGATCTTTTGGTTTTCTTCCATGATTTTTGGAACACAATTCCTTTATCATTTTAACATATATTGGCACATCCTTCATAGCATATAGTATTACCACCCGTTCGGGTCGAAGATTCAATTCATTGCATTCTGAAGTGGTAATAATATATGTAGGAAGGTTAAGTGTCTCAACCTGGTGCGACCCCTATTATTCAAGTTCGAGTTGGGTTGAATAGGCAGTTGCAGATGAAGAGGAAGTTTATTGGTGGATGAATTGGAGGGAATTTGTAGTTGTTGTGGTGGCATATGCCGAGGATATTGATTTGTAGGAAGAGGGGGTCCATGCCAGCTTTGATACCAAGAAGGAATTGGAATAGGTTGGGGGGAGCATGAATACCATGTCATTTGATAATGATAATACTACAACCACGAAGGTGGGAATGTACAGGCTGAGACCCAAAATTAAAATTATTAAAATATTGAGAAGGATCTTGAGTCATACCTTGATTCATATTCTGTGATCGTGGTTTCCATGGCTTCTTTGATCCATAAAGTAAATTTGATCTACATCCTCATTTTCTTCTTGAAAGACTACCTTCAGCCCAGGAAGAGATAGGCACGTGCTGGTAGAATGGATTTTCTCACATATTGCACATGTTGCAATGGTGTTGAGTGGACATTCCTTCAACAAGCGCTTCTTCCTATATTGAGGGTAGAAGATAGCCATCGCTTTCTCGGCTTCCATATATTTCTATTTTTCTTACAAAACATCTAACAATGAGGATAATGTGCTTAGGATAGCAGTCATCAAATTATCCAGCAAGTTCCCGATTTCTACTTTCGTAACCCCACTTTTGGATATCTTGAGAGCTCGTATTCCTTTCTTGTGCCTTGCAACCCCACGTGAACATTTGATACATAACTCATAGATGGTGTTGAATTTTTCCTTTGAAATATTCCATTTTCCTACCACATTCAGAAGTTCTAGGGATTCTTCCCTTAGTGTTCGAAGAAATATTATATTTAAAATATCTTTATCCAAATCACTATGGCCTAATCTTTGTAGGTTGTATTTAAAGCGTTCCACAAATTCCTCCGTATCCTCATCCTCTTTCTACACAATCTTGAATATTTTCTCTTTAATGTATCGAGACTTGTAGTAGTCCTGGTATTTTTCAAGGAAAATTTGCTTCATGTCATTCCATGTTGTAATAGATTTCCCCCTTAAACCCATAAACCATCACAGAGTTGTTCCTTCTAAGGTAGCAGGGAATATATTCAATTTCTTAGAATAAAAAATATAATCATATCCTCGATAAACAACATCGAATTCAAAGAGGAGTGTGTCTAGATCTTCGAAAGAGAGACCATGGAAATTAGGTAATACTGTTAAAGGAATAGGTTTCATGGGTGCATCACCTGTAATATCTCCAATTGGGAATTCGATTGTAGAATTTGTGTGAGCCATGAATATATTCCAATATTCACTTGGGATCTCAACAAGTTCTACTTGTTCTGTGACAACACCCCCTCGATCAAATGGTGGATTTAGTTCCCTTGAGTTTGATTCCTCTTCTGAACTTGCAATGCTCAATTCCTTGGATCCACTGCTTCCTACTTCTTCTTCC
Organism: Pinus taeda; assembly: GCA_000404065.3. Taxonomy (NCBI): domain Eukaryota; kingdom Viridiplantae; phylum Streptophyta; class Pinopsida; order Pinales; family Pinaceae; genus Pinus; species Pinus taeda. The sequence continues at coordinate 113,556 of APFE031118007.1, forward strand.
CTAAGTCCTGCCTTTGTTATTAGGGAGGCTCTGGTTGTGAAACTGATTGGCCTTTAGATCTCGTATGAGGTCTAACTTAAACAATGGCTCGTGATGATGCTGAGACTTAGATCTTGAAATTATTTCTTGGATATAGGTAATTATTTCTAGATCTTTCCTTCCTTGATATTTTTTTGGGGGTCTTCCTCTACCCCTTTTGTTCATTTCTTTGTTCATACAATCTAAAAGAAAAGGAAAAACATCCAAATAAATCTAAGGCTCGGGTCCTGGAACAGGGTAAGAAACTTACCTGACCAAGATAAGAGGGTGGCCCCTATAATTTACAGAAAAATAAGCAATCCAATAGTTTAAGCTCGAGTCCTAGAAGAGGTTTAGTATGGACTTGACCTAACTAGGGCGAGAGAGTGTTCCTAAAATCAAGAAAACAAAAGAAAAATAAAACAATCACAAAATCTAAAGCTCAGGTCATGAAAGAGGTAATAATTACCTAATCAGGACGAGAGAGTGTTCCTATGGTCAATATTGGTTGTAATTTTGTGCCTTGAATAGCCTTCTCGACAACGGCACAAAAATCTTGGTGTTTAGATATAAATTATTAATTTCACCCCTCTTCACATGTATTGTCAACCAGGGGTTCATTAATTGTTTCAAGGCTACCATTCAAGATCTATGCAGGCCACATGTTCCCTACCCAACATTGAGCATTCAAAAATTACAAGGTCCAAGAAGCATAATAAATGGAGTAACAACAAACTAATTACAACAACAACAAATTACAGCAACAACAGTCTAAATTCAAAGCAACTTGAAAATCCAATAAATCATTAACAACAATAGAAAAAAAATCATAACAATACAACCAACATAAATATATGAACACAATTAATCCAACAACACCTAATCACGAGAGTGGGACTGACTCTCTGATCAAGGCTGTGGCAAAGAGTGAAGATCGCACGAAGTTCAGGAAATTGGACTTTGCATTAATCAGGAAGAAAATACAATAGAAGTCTGTTATTACAACTCTGAAATCCCCCCCTACATTTATGCTTTGTTAACCATTACTTATACATTGTATCATTACTTAAATAATATTCAACAAACTCAGGAATTACGGTAGCCATGTCTACTCACAAATATACAATAATCGTTTCAATAGAAACATAATTAAAAAGATATTAATCATGTCGATCTATCAACTCATCGGTTGAACATCATTATAGCTCCTGTCCTAGAATATCACTACCATCTCACTAACAATCATTACGTTGATTCATATCCTTTTGGTCGTCATTATCTTGATTCTGCAAAGGAACTTTAGTCAGCAAGTCGTATAAGCAATGTTCCCCTAGGATTATGTTTCATTAATCAATATTTAAAAAAGACATGCCAAATGGATATACCTTCGTTGCTTTGAGACATGAATTGACCTCACAAAATCTATGGAATGGATAAGGTGAAATGGATAAAAGTAAGTGAAAATGAGCAATTTTATAAACCAACAATGGCTTGGGTTGAGTTATTAATCTTGGATCCTTGGTTGGACAAACGCTCTGGAGCCCTTGGTGGGTTGAGTTACTAGTCTTGTAGCCTTGGTTGGAAAAAGGCTCTAGAGCACTATATAAGTTATGGGTTGAGTTACTAGTCCCAGAGCCTTGGTTGGAAAAACACTCTGGAGCCCGATAGTAGTCCTAGGTTGAGTTACTAGTCATGGAATTTGGGTGGGAATAAACTCTTTGGAGCCTTGGAAGACTTATATAGAGACCAATCTGATGATGGTTTTGTGATTTACGACCGTGAGGTGGAATCACTGTATCATGGGCTGAGGTGGTTGGCCACTGGAAGCCCTGGATGGTTTTGGATTGATGTGTTTTATGAGATCCCACATTCATGCTTGGAATATGGCACAAGGGTGAATTGATGAAGAGAGATTTAGCTCAACCATTCTATGGTCGGGTGGAATGTGGTAGTCCCATACTGGGTTGGATCTTAAATCATTAATATGAGGTTGTTTTTCCTTGTACTTATATGAGTAATATACTAGTTTAAATGTGGATTCTACGGCTATTGTATCCTTGGTATTTCTATTGTTATTATGCTGGTTATGAATATGTATTATGGTAGTGGCTATGTATGGCTCCCATCATGTTTTTACTTGTATATGAACGAACAATGTATCTATGGCCTAATGGATAAAATATAAGCTAAAGTGACAAGGAAACAGTGCCTCATAGTGAATCTTAGATAAGTATGAGACCCCTATGCTCATATATGTTATCTACACCTATAGATTACACATTTGATTTATGCTTGACGAAATGCATGTCATGGCTAGAAGGGGTCCATCCAAGTTCTTATTCAAGTAATTGCATTAGTACTATTATTTCCATGTTATCTTATTGTTCTGAAGGTGTCATTCAATTCTGGACAGTGTCCTGGTCTTTAGGCCTGAAAATATGGCTTAAATCTTGGGGATGCTTGTTATAGACATATTTGGGCACTGCAACCCCAATCACATATGTCCATAAACCAAGGGCTTCTAAGTACCTAAAAGTGTTGTTTCATACCCTAAAGGAGCAAGGTCAGCTGATTGCATCATCTCCCAGAAGTTCTCCCTGAAAAACTACTCAGAACTGGTCAAAACAGGACCATACAGACTGCGCAGTGCTAAGGGTGCGATGCATCTCACCTGCCACATGCAAAAAGTACAATGCATACTGAAAATCCCTTTTGTAGGGTGTGATGAGTGAGAGCAGACAAATGGTAGAGGCAGTTGGCTAGGTGGAAACCAGAGAATTTTCTAGAAACTGCCCATTTAACACTTGCCTCTCTGAATTTGCCCAGGGATGAGTAAGAGATCTTGAAATCTCCAAGTGGAACTAAGAACTATCAGAGAGATGACACTAATCAAAATCCCAGAAGCTGACTCACCCACCTGCAAACATCTATATATGGATCCCTCATCCTAGAGATCCAGAGGTCAGAATTTTGTATTTGGTAAGGAAATGCTATTGGTTTCTCTGTGAAACATTGTATTGTTGGGTGATCTAAGTTTTTCATGAGGTGAAGAGGGCTTTCATGTTGAGAGGATGGTTTTGGGTCAAACCAATGGGTTGTAATCCTCTCTTCTACTACTTCTATCAGTAAATCTATTTGAGTTTTCCTCCATAATATTGTATATTTATGAAATCTTGTATTGATATATGCATTTGTATGGTTAATATACATCTGATCCTATACTTTTTATGGTTATAGATCTCTATGCTTTGATGGTATTATGTCGCTTTGAATCTACTGGTGTTCTTTGAAGTGGGAAAAGTAAGGAAGGAGTGGCGAAACTCTGTCAAAGGAGAGAGGAAACAAGCAAGGAGCCAAGCAAAAGACTAAGGTTGGTACTCTCTGCTTCTCTCTCATCTATCTCTCATAAAGGAAAACACAAGTAACTTTAATTTGTTTGTTTCTAAGATAGATACCCATCTTAGTGGGACTAGAAGCTCTGAGTGGAAACTAGTTTTCCCGATAACAAAATGGCGACTCCACCAAGGAGTGAATAGTTTGATTGCTTGTCTCTATTTGTTTGGTTCATAAACTATAGATGGAGCCTGAAGTTAAGCTAGCTAGCCTTCGAACTGCATTTGCTATGCAAGTGAAAAATAGATCAACGTTGCTTCAGTCAATCTCCGGGTTTATTTATGAAGTGAACAATTGATTTGCAAACATCCTAAGAGCCCTGGTGGTAGCTCAAGTAACCTCATTAGATCAGCCCCTATACTTTGTGTTTACTGCCTATCATTAGCTCAGCCTAAACCCCTGAACTTAGCTGCAAAATGTGAGCAAAAACCAAGCTCAGTCTTGTTCCTGGACCATCGCACTGTCTCTCATTGGCAGTCTGGGTGCATCGCGCCTCCCGTGTGCTGTAGGTGAGATGCATCCCTGTTTCCCTGTGTTACAGGTGCTATGATCAGATAAGACTATTTCTGCCTCCAGATTTTGGTTTTTTTTTTCATTGTCTTTAGCTTTATTCAATAGTTTTGCTGTCTGTGATCAGTATATCATTGTTGAAACTTCCTTCCTTTGCATTATTCAACCTCCATTGATAAAGAATTGTGAATGTTGAAACTTCCTTCCTTTCCACTTTTTCTCTTGTGTTTGATTTGAATTAATAATATTTGAAGTGTCGAAAGCAATTTTCAATTCAAAATTGCAAAGTGTTGTCTTAGTCTTACTTTCTTTTTTTGAAAAGAAAATTGTTGGTACTGTCTCTTTAAAAGAAGAATAGTTCAGATCTGTACTTAGCATTCTTTTTGTCATTCACACATTAAGAAAGTGGAAAAAAAATACATGCATATGCATTTGCATTTAGACTGCTTGTTGATATTGATTTAGGAAAAGTGCATCTAGTGTGTGCTCTCTGCTTTATGTTGAATGAATTTTGCTTCTCTTTCCTTAGTAGATAGGATTTTCATTGCAAAAAGAAAGTAAACGAATGTTTATCATCTTAGATTGCATATTTAGGATTTGTATATCTGCATCATGCGGTGAACCTTAAAGGCAAACTTCTTAAGGAATATCAACTGTAAAATAAATTTCAATGAACATAAAAACGCTTTGGAACCTAACACACAACATTTAGAAGTTTAGGCTAGGGATGTATTTTGGCGTCGTAAAGCCTGGTAACTATCGTTTTCATTGTAGGTTGGGTGATTCCTCCTCTTTGAGATGACAAGTGCTAGTACAGACTTATGCTCCCACGTACCGTCGAGTATATATTGGGAGACCACAATAGGCTATATCCTTTATTCTTGGGAAGCCATGTCTGCCGCCCTATCGATCGCAATGCACTGAATGCAACATTCGGAAAGATTAACTGTCGTACCGTAAAAAGTATCTGCAGTTTTGTGATTGGTTTGGTAATCCCTCTGTCTAGACTTCCAGAGTAGTCACTTTCGTTCCTTTTCAGACTCCTTAAAAGAAAAGGTCCATCTGATCACTTGTCACTTCAGGCTCATTAAAAATCGAAGGCGACTAGAGTCATCTTTAGCTTTTTCTTGACTCTTAAAAATTGAAGAAGCAAGTTGTGTCAAAGCGTCATAAATTTTATTTTAATCGGAATAATGTTACTGTTCCCTCGTTGGTCTTAGGTTGAGAAAATGGAGTCCACCGATCAAGGATTTACCCTTAAGGGAAATCCTAGTCCCTTCTCCTCTTGGGGAGATGTTGGTGCACCTCATAAGGCCACATTGTCCCTTCCAGGACTGACAATTGGCCTGCCGGAATGGCTTTTCTCGACCTCTGTCATTCAAAGCACTGTGATTCTTGAGAAATAAAATCAACAACTAGATGATGCTGGAGTTCCCCCCCAACCTTCTACTTCATTTATTTCTCCCTCCCATTCTTCCTCTTCACTTGGTAAAGCTACTAAAATTAAAAACCAAGTAACTTAGAAGAAGAAGGAAGAGAAGGAGAAGAAGAAGAAGAAGGCAACGACAAAAGGGTGCAAACATGCATCGTCTGGCGAAAATACACACACTGCACCGTCCAAACCTAAATCTCCATGTGTCATTTTCAAAGGGGACCACTATCATCGAGATTGTCCTTGCATCCCATGGATCTTAAGGGACTGGTCTCCCCGCTTGCACAATCCGGTGTCGTCAACCTCTGACGATCATGTTGAGAGTACATTGTCAACTAGTGAAAATGAAGTCAATGGACATAAAGGAAGATCTAAATTTGCTTGTAAATTGTGTGAAGGTGATCATGCCCTCCATCGTTGTCCCTTCTTGGACGAAGCTAAAAGAGTCTTGGATAACTATCCTGCTTCACCACAGCAACTTCCTATTGGATACAAGAAACTCTTGCCAAGTCCATCGCTAGTTGAAAATCCAACTGACACCCCTTTGTTCTCAATCGAAACGCCTATCATTGAAGATAAACCCTCTGAGTCCACACCAGACCAAAGTCAACAGGTCGAGACGGTAGTCGACCTAATCTTGTCTTTAGAGGATCCACCTTTAGATGATACTATCACCAAAGAGAATTAGAACGACACCATTCAAATTCTCTTCGTAAACACAAAATCCGATGAACATGGGGGCAATATACCCATTCCTTTACTGCAGGAAGGAAGTTCGTCAGAGACTTATCCGGTCGTTTATTCGGTCCCACCTCCAAGCATTCTAGTCGTTTCCTTCGATTGGAATCTACTAGGGAGACCCCGCCTATGTTAGGCCCCTATACTACTAGTGTAACCCCTTAATGTTATGAGTACAACCCACTTATTATATTGATGTACCCATGTAGTGCCCATATTGTTACTATTTTGCCCCATAGAATCCCACTATTGTTATTATTGTGCCCTTACATTATTATTGTTATGTAGGTTCTGATTATGTTATGACCCATTAGACTCCTATATATAGAGAGGAGGTCTTTTCATTTGAATCATCGAAGAATTGTTCATTTATGTAATGTAAAGGAGGTTGCCCCCTAGAAGAGGCTGAATTCTAAGGTGTTGATCTATCTTTTCTATCTTTTCTTGAGCTGGTTCATAACATTTGGTATCAAAGATTTGGATTCTAGGGTTTCGCTGCTCCAAACAAGTCATCGTTGAATTTTCACTATAACTTTGTTTCTGCGACGTTTCAGAAGTTGACAAAAAAATCCGTTTGAGAATACATCACGCTAAATCTCAGGTCCGAATTTCAGAACTTTTCGTGCTATATTTGCGGAGATATGATCTGAGGAAGTTGGTATTTTTGCAGACTCCTGAATTACATTCCAAACAGGTGACCTGGGGAAAAGCGTCATAACCTTCTCTCTGAGCATCGGATTACAATTTCGCAAAAAGTTATAGAAAGAGGACGGACTGTAGTTTCTTCTAGATATTTTTTAGAGCCAAAGGTCCAAATAGTGACACGTGGCACTTCATATGAGTTCGCTCTTCTGGAAAGGTCTATAATCAGGTCATTGTGGGAGATTTGGCATAGCTCTCCATTGGAGAATCCAATTGGGGTAAGACTGGTGGCATTGGAAAGAGGACACAGAGGGCTACTGCAAGTCACAATTTTAGAACTTAAAGATCTAAAAGTACATAGTTATAGTCGTTTCAGGATTGAGCTCCTAAAATCAAGAAAAAACAAGATGAGGAAGTTTGATGGGAAGGATCCGTAAATTAGATACTTGAGATGGAGCAATATTTTGATCTACATGGTGTACCACTGTTACAGAAGGTATGTATTGCATCTTCATATTTAGAACCAGATCAATTTTTATGGTAAAAAGGGCTTTGTTCTCGTAAACAACTTGTTACGTGGTCAATTCTCACAAAGGAAATGATAGCACATTATGAGGATACAAAGAGCAACACCTTCTT